>ML315305.1:0-140708 GCA_005239505.1 Nicotiana paniculata
CCGAGGGGCGATTTATGATTCATGTTTTTGCCCGAGGGGATACTTATGATTTATTTCATTTTTTTACACTAAATATTTCGGTTTGAAATTATTGAATAACACATTTTTCAAAGGAGTTTTCTGAAGTTGGTTTTAAGGCATGATGATCATATATCTACGTATATATTGCTGGAATGAAAGGCTGTGCATATTGTGAATTGATGATATTGATTTTTATGTGTTTCAAGCGGGTTAGACTTGATTTATTTTCATTACTACTGAGTTGGCGTACCCACATTACACCCTGCATCCCTGTGTGCAGATTCAGGTGCAGATACCGAGCGTTAGCCATCTATTCAGTGCGGAGCCAGAGTTCGGGATATAGAGGTAGCTTTTCAGCGTCCGTAACATCTCTGTTCTCCCTTCTTTGTTGTATCTAGCTATTCGTTCGGAGGTTTTGTATTATAATAGTATACCTTTTGGCATATTTCTCTTAGATGCTCATGACATGTTGACTCCGGGTTTTGGGGTTGGTTGGACTGTTTATCTGTTTGTTGTCCTAATGGATTTAGTAAATTCTATATACTCTATGAAATGCTTGAACTTTGTTGGGATTTTTTGAAAGAAACTGTAAATATGTGATTATTGGCTAGCCTAGTTCCACGATAGGCACCATCACGGCCGGTTTAGGATTTGGGGTCGTGACAACCTCCTCCTATCATTTTCGAGAGATTGAGATCATTTGGTGTCATGCAACCAAAACCGGCCAAAACTCCTCCACCTCATTTCAATCCAACCAAATGATGCACATTTCACTCGGGCATGCTAGGCCATACAACAAATGCGTGTCATTTTCTGAAAGAGGAAATCCAGAAGCTGTTGGATAATGGTAGAGTCATTTAGAGACCGGCGCCTCCCCCTCAATCTATGTGGTACCAACCTCCAAATGTCATCCCTATACAGAATTTCACTCAAGTATCTTATCCGCAATGTGTTAATTCAGCTCTTCCCTATAACCAAGCATTGCAGAAGAATTGAGCATGTGGAAGCACCCCTCGGAAGAAGAATAGTTGGGAATCAAACTAAGATTTATTTTGTGAAGTAGAAATATCATTTTTTACGCTTAATTGATCATCTTTTGCATCAATCTTTGTAACTAACTATGACCGGCTTGATTCTTCTCGGATAAAATATGACATCGGGTTCGACACTTTTATTTTAAAAAATTTATATCCTTACTTGTTTGTTCTGAACTACGTCGGACCTGATTCTCTTGGTGGGATACGTAGGCAATCCATATCGGGTTCGGTCATATTTTAGCAAAATTATCCTTTAGGTATTTTGGAACTACGTTTGACCTGATTCCCGTGGTGGAATACGTAGGCAGTCTATATAAGGCTCGGTCTCATTATAGCAAAAATTTTCATTTTCCTTCATGAAAGAAGCTGGGGCGGATTCTTGGCACGCATATTGAGTCTACTCAAAAGGGAAATCATGCCATGGAGTAGCCATCAAAAACTTCCTAAAGACTGGGGTGGTGTTTTAAAGTACACCAGAGTCATGCAATGACAAGAACTTATGATAAAGTTAAAGCTTTGATGTTCGACATGAGTCAACCTTTCACAAAATTTCAAATTAATTTTCTTCCATGATTACAAGTCTCGAGCGTTAGAGTCCTCTAGATAACAATTCATCCTCGTCCATCCATTTTGCAACATAGGCCATCGTTTCTAGTTCAAGGCCCATACTTAACCATATCATGGATTAATCTATCTAATTGTATACCCTATTATTTTTTATGCATTTATTTCATTATGATGAATATGCTAACACTTTATTTTTATTTGAAAAGTTTTGTTTTTTTCCTTTAAAGGTTGCCTAGAATTGAACATTGTTTTGGCTGCGAATCTACATAAAGGACGAGGCTATAATGGCAGACCGATTTGAAGAATTCAGCACTAGTAAGGGACTGTTTCAAGCACAGACTGATGGTACCAAGGCGAATGTGGTACAAAGAAATGCGTTGGTTAATCTCCGTAACACTTTCGACCTACTTCCAAATACAACCTCCACTTCCAGCTCCACCCAAAATATTTGTTTAACCATATCTCTTTGCCCAACTCCTACTTATACAATCTCTCCACAAATACCCATAACCTACAATCCCGATCAAGTCATGATAATTCCTAATACCCAACTTCCTATAACCACCACTCCATTAGAGGAGGACAAGCAAAACCAACTAGCAACATG
This sequence comes from Nicotiana paniculata, assembly GCA_005239505.1. Taxonomy (NCBI): domain Eukaryota; kingdom Viridiplantae; phylum Streptophyta; class Magnoliopsida; order Solanales; family Solanaceae; genus Nicotiana; species Nicotiana paniculata. Next base: position 2,233 of record ML315305.1, read on the forward strand.
CTCGTATAAGAGACATGAAAAAGAAACCAAGCAAATTTGCAGCGAAAATTTGGAGACTGAACTACATAATTTGAAGAAAGTCATTGGAGAAGAATTGCAGTCAAGAAATTATCAAAGTCTACGATATGAAGATTTGTGTTTTCATCCAGATGTTGAGCTTCCTCCAGGGTACAAGCTGCCAAAGTTCAATACTTTTAATGGGATTGGAGATCCCATTGCTCATTTGAAGGATTACGACAGCAAATTGATTGGTATTGGACATAATGAAGCTATACGAATGAGACTATTCATTGAAAGCTTGTCCGAATTAGCACTCACTTGGTATACCAGACAAGACTTTAACAAATGACGTATATGGGAAGATATGACTTGCGATTTTGTGAAGCAATATGAGTTCAACATTGGACGTGATCCTCACATGACTGATTTGCTCAAAATAAAGACGCATGAATCTTTCACGAGTATGCCACACGATGGAGATTAGGAGCTTCAAAAATACATCCTCCATTGCCTGAGGGAGAATTTATCTCAACTTCATTCAAATTCAAGAAGGTATATATTTTGATAAGCTGCTCGCAACTTGTGCACGTAATTTCTCCTATTTGATTCGAATTGGAAAAGATCTAGAATGTAGCATTCAGGAAGGGAGAATTGTGGATGGTTCGACAACTCAAGCTATTAACAAAACCTTCCATTAAGAGATACCTGAAAACCTGCGATGCAAAAAGAAAGAACCGAATCCAGTTGCCACGACTATGCACCAACCATAATGTTATGACAATAATCATATTTCACAAAATTATGCCAATTGCAACTTTAGGAGCATGCACCTCAAGCCTAATCACCAACAAAATTTTCAACAGAACTTTCAGAAGCAATCTCCCCGAGCACAATGCAACCCTCGACAATAAAAGAAGATGAAACCCTGCTCTTTCACTCCTTTGGATGAGCCATTGGTTGACATACTTGATAGATTGAAAGCCAAAGGTCTTCTACAACCAAGGAAATGATTTATCTCTGAGAATCCACCTCAAAACTTTGATCCATCCAAGAATTGTGCATTTCATTCAAACATTCAAGGACATGACACTGAAGAATGTTCAGCCCTCAAATTCAAGATATAAAGCATGATTAAACAAGACAAGATAACGGTACAACATGAGTTACCAAGCAGTAAATGCAACACAGGTACAATCATTGTCAAAGGAGATCCATCAAAATTGGCACCACGGTGAAGCGCATAGATGATCAGGAGGACTGAGAACGATGTCATATCGCAACCATTCTCCACCCGCCCGCCCTTAATACTACTCTTTTTCAATTTTTCTATGACTTTTGTAATGAACTACGTTTTGACCTGATTCCCGTTTAAGAGGGGATACGTAGGCAACCCTATGAGTTCGGTCTCAATATAATTAAATTTTTATTTCCCCCAAAAGCCAAAATCGGGGCAGATTTCACAGAAGGATTCTTATTATTGCAAAAAAGTAGTGCTAAATCCTGGTCATCTTCGCATTAACAAGTTTGAAATGCCATAGCAAAATAGTTGTAGATTCAACGCCAAATCTGATGTTCCATGCAAGACAACCATTTTCTTTTATACTAACAACTCTTTTTGAGTAATGCAGGGGCAACCTTAGCTATGCTTGAAGGGTATTGCAGACTATTTTAGAAGCTCAGCATCAAGTCAGAAGTTGCAAGAGGAAGAAAATGATCAAGCAAAATTATCGCAAATTATATTTTGAAACTCATGGTTTTCTTTGAGTGCAGGAATTTACTAATAACAACTTCAGCATGCAAATTCCAATCATTGGCACCGCGACCTGAATATTTTCTTCTGTAAAGGCACTGCATCAAACTCTCCGCACCATGGATATTCACTACTACAAAGTCACAGCACTAGAGTTTTTGCATCACACTAGGAATTACCACTACAAGATGAGCACCATATCAAGATCTATGCACCATGTCAAGCTCTTCGCACTGCATAAATCTTTGTAATTACAAATCAACACCACATGTCGGGTCTATCTTCCCTCAAATAGGATATATCAGGTTTATCCGCCCTCAAATAGGATATATCGGGTCTATCCGCCCTCAAATAGGATATATCGGGTCAATCCGCCCTCAAATAAGATATATTGGGTACATCTGCCCTCAAATTGGATATTTTGGGTTATCTACCCTCAAATAGGACATATCATGGTCGTCCTCCTTCAAATAGGATATATCGGGTCTATCCACCCTCAAATAGGATATATCGGGTCCATCCACCCTCAAATAGGATATATCGGGTTCATCCGCCCTCAAATAGGATATATCGGGCTGATCCGCCCTCAAATAGGATATGCCGGGTCTATCCGCTCTCAAATAGGACATATCGGGTCTATCCGCCCTCAAATAAGATATGTCGGGTCTGTCCGCCCTCAAATAGGATATATCAGGTCTATCCGCCCTCAAATAGGATATCTTGGGTTCATTTGCCCTCAAATAGGATACATCGGGTCTATCCGCTCTCAAATAAGACATATCATGGTCGTCCGCCTTCAAATAGGACATATAAGTTAATCCTTCCTCAAAAGGAGATTAATTTATTTCGACCCAAGTGGTCACAATTGCGTAAGCATCGCTGAAACATTTTATCCTTCATAATCATTACCAAATGCATTTATCTTTATAAACTAAATTTTCATATGGCATTGCCGATCATGAAATATATCACCATAAAGTTATATTTTTATAAGTTTGCCAAATAAATTCGCATTTCTCATGAATTGACGCCTAAATATTATTTTCATAAGATTTTTTTTAATGGCATATTACGTCTTATTTCCTAACGAATTTTCTCAGCATTGTCAAGCTCTGCAGGAAATATAGCGCAACGTGGAACTATTTTTTAGCAGTGAACTGGGTCAGCTTGTTGGGAAGGAATACCAAACTCTCCAACAAAGGTCAATGATCTACTTCGAACACCGCTCGGCCTCACTCTCAAAATTTCTAATCAAAAATCCTTATTTCAAACATCTTTTCCTATCATGACCAACCCAGTGTTAACACCCAGTGTCTCCATAACCTGACACTAGGACAATATTTTTAGGATCAGTATCACTCATTGGGTCCTACTCCAAGGTATCATAAATCTTGAACTACATATGGCCCGATTCTCGCGAAACCCGAGATATGTAGGCAACTCGAAATCGGAGTTCCACCACAATTATTATTATGCCCCCATTGTCCCATTCAACTTGATGATCGGGACAAAATTGGCTACTATGTCAATTTCTTTGCCTGAAAACTCTACATCATCAAATCCGGTCAAAGAGGGGCAGCTGTTGACATCCAATTTTGTCCCTCGTTTCTTCCGATTAATTTCCTTGAGCTTCTACGTCATTGATACATCAAAAACTTTATTTTTCAGTAATATTTTCCATTTGTTATTATTATTATTATTATTATTATTATTATTATTATTATTATTATTATTATTATTATTATTTTTATTTTTATTATTACTACTACTACTGCTGCTGCTACTACTACTACTACTACTGCTGCTACTACCTACTACTACCTACTACTACCTACTACTACCTACTACCTACGACTACCACCACTACTACGACTACCACCACTACTACTACTACCACGACCACTACTACTACCACCACTACTACTACCACCACCACTACTACTATCACGACTACTACCACTGCTACTACCACTACTACTACCACTGCTACTACCACTACTACTACGACTACTACTACTACTACTACTACTATCGTTTTTCGCGAAAAGTATATCACATTCCTTTATTTAACAAATAGTAGTATTTATTTCAATACTTCAAAATATTTACTCTTATTCACAATTAATGTAGGTTATTTAGCAAATTTTAGCTATTAATTTTTTTTATGGCACAACAATAATTTGAATAATATTAACATATTAATATTATGTAGTATTATATAACATAGCTAATAAAATTATTTTAAATCGAAATTGAAGACTAAAGAAATATACAAGGAAGAAGAAAAATGTTAAGCACTTTAAGCCCATAATTTCGGCCAAATTAACCCAGCAATTAAAGCCTCCAAGACAACCCAAATAATTCCTTAAATCATCCCAAAAGGTATTAGCCCAAGTTGTATTATTCTCTTCTAGATTCTTCCACCAGAAATATCCCTATTTTGGATTCCAAAAAAATCCGATTTAATTGTTATTGAATTTTTTCCTCAAATCCGACGCCTGTACCCCACCACAATTAACGTCTCTCTCTCCCCCCTCTTTCCATGGAAGAACCTTTTTCTATCTCCATGAACATTTTTGGCTAACAATTCAACTGTTCTTCAGCCATGGCAGAGTATTTTCATACCATATTCGAGTAAAATCTCTATCTCTCTTGCTTTATCTTTTCAAGATCCATACCGTTCTCTGATTTCCTTCGATTTGTTCAACATAAAAGACCAAATTACATTTGAAATCTCTGTGGGAGAATCACCAAGGTAGAGATTCAATTTCAAACGGCTACTTTTCGAAATCAAATCTGAAAAAATCTCGCCCAAACACGAACCCTAGCCCTAATTTTCATCTATATTTACCAGACTTTGTGGCTATTTTCATCACTGGAAGAGCCACACTATTTATCCCCCAAAAAATAAAGCTTGAGCCGCCCTTTTAGCCCCAAAATCAGTCGCCTCCTTCACCCAAAATATACTCCAAAAAACCCTAGTTTTACACCTATAAAAATTAGATTTGGTGGAGATTTTCGACATCTTTTGGCTGGTGGCTTTAAACCCTTTTGTTCGCCTTTTTTTTTATATTCTGATTTTGAACGGTTATTCGAGGTTGCGGAGTAGAGGCCGTAAATAGTAGACCTTGAAGCAACCCAGTTTACTACACCAAAGCAGGCCAGTGTCTTCTATTTTATTTTCGATTCTGTAAGCTTAAGACGAATTCGTATTTTGGTGTGTATTGTTAGTTTGCCATTAGTTCCTTTTTTTCCCCAGATGTTCTAGATATCACAAATATGCTTTCTGTTATTTGTACTTATATTGTCATCTTAATTAGAGACCATGCCTTAGGAATCTATTTTTTTTTGTGCAATACTTTAGTTTAGCAGTTGTCTATTTATATAAAAATACTCCTAGGACTCCTTGCTTATTTGTTCATAAATCATAATTAAAAAAAGAAGCTGGAACACGGTTTGAAAATCACTAAATAAAATCTCTTGCTTCAATTTACATTCAAGTTCTAAATCTTAATTTAGTAGTGGATTCGAGACCTCAAAGTGTACAGTTCACTGCCCAACACAAGGTCGGCTCTTCATTTTTTTCTCTTGTGTATGAACATAATATGTATTTTTTATCAGCTAATACATTAAATAACATGTGTTTGATCCTTAGCAAACTCAAGATTTTAGGAGAACTTATTTCGGGATTGTCCTGTTAGATATAACTCAGTATATTATGTCATTTTCTATAGAGGCTTAGTTTAAGATTACATTTTAGTATGTATCCATAACTATGTTTATAGATAGAAGAAAGTGCACATTCTGTTTAATCAGCATAGCATAAGGAACATGAAATATAGATCTAATATGCTATTTTATTGACATGAGTACTAAATAATGAAAAGATGGTTACTTTTAAGTAATAGTTTATTTTGTATTTGAGTAATGAAAGGAAATATAACTTAAGTCATATTTTGAAGCTTAGATATCAATACTTGTAGGAAAACCTACATGTCGGCAGTCTATGTTTGAACAGTTTAGAAGTTTTCGACATCAACAATATCGAATCATCTGAAGTAACTTAAGTAAAAATAAAAAACGAGCACCTATTTATTTGTTAGACATCTAGGAATTAATAGTGTTCTGGCTAGTTTAAAGAAGCTATTGTTTGTAGCTTGTAGTTTTGTTCACTCTACCAAAATATCTTTTGTCTTTATCTTGCCCTACATCTAATATGTTGAATCTTTCACTTTATGAATTAGAGAAATCTAAATCTTTGAAAATATTTTGTCTAATTGTCAAGGATTAAATTTGTATTCTCTGTTTACTTAGAGACTATGTGAATAGGATCTTCATATTACGAAATATTATTATCTTGTGAGTTCATTTAGTTGTAAATTTTGAGCAGTATGTCATCAGAAAAAGAAAATAAAACTTGTTTCATCCCTTTGTCTTAGCTTACCTAGTTATGTTGTATAGATTTGTAGAGCTTTATGATAGCAATTTATATTAAAGTTTCGATATTAGCATTTGTGATCCTTCACTATGTGCGCCTTGAGCGAGAATAGCGTTCTAATGATCATATTCTCATGTTTGATTGTAAAATTGTTCACTTACAAACTGATATTTATGTAGTTCTATAGAAATCATGAATTATAAGTTCTTTATTCAGAAACATGTTGTATGTTTTATATGCTAGACCATCAGATAAGTTTCGTTACTTATCTGTAATAGAAAGAATTTATGTTCTTAAACAATATGTCTGTAGCATCTTTATTTTATTTGTGGTAAGTTATATACTACTGTGAGAAGTCAATACTTGAATTAGCTAATGAATTGTTAACAGATTAGGGGAGACTTTAATAGTCTAACTAGATTTTAAAGTAAATATATTAGTTACCTATACATTTAAGCTGCGGATTAAGCCTCCCTATTGCTGCCAACTTAACCATCCATTTCTATAATTCAAGTGCAACTGGAATGTTTGTCTCCTAAGTGTAAATATTAAGATATGACAGATGTTAGTGAACTTTTACCTATTCTGTTTGAGTTGATACCACGAAGGAATCAATTTTACAATCTACTTTGAGTTAAACGTCAGCGCGTTTTTCTACTATTTTACTTTAGCATCTGTGTATATGTAGTTGAGAATCAAATTATCTCTTCTACTTTCTTTCCTTTATTTTCCCTCTTTGTTTGCATGTACACCTTGGAGAAAATGGAGTCTTAATTCGAGACTCAACACCCCCCCCCCCCCCCNTGAAGTCATCACATGGCATCCTCTTTAGAGTGCACCTAATAGCAGAAAAACAAGCGAACCGCTTGGAGACGCCTATGACGTCCTTCTTATTTTAAACCCTTTGTCACTCTATTCTTGTCCCATATTTTTATGATTGACACTGGATTTTTTTACATTTGAGAGTTGTCGCTTAAGTAAAACTGATCTTGTTTTGAAATCTTCTATGTTGAGGTAAAATATCGAATTATCCAAGTATACTACACCTTTCAAAATTTGCTACCTTGAAGATTTATTACACTCAAAATATTTTATACTGCAGATTTACAAGTGTTTCATTTTTATGCTCCTCATAAGTTCAAAACTAGAAGTTCTCCTTAAAGAAAAAATACGTGACTTTGGTACTTTGTTAATAGAAAAAACCTTTCAGAAGAATTAAATTTTGTTGTTTCACTCACTTTTTAATATCAAGTTACTTTCGTGACAAACTTTTTAGTTTCTTATGGAAAGCTTTTTTTCTTTTTCTCTAAAGGATAAAAATTAATATCCAAACTGTTATATCAAGTAATTATTTATTTTTAATCATGGACTCATAATTGTGCAATGACTCACTTCTTCACCATAATGCTAATATATGTGTATTTTCTAATTGATAATCGTTTTCTTTACAAATATTTACCACTTAGTTTTAAAATTAATTAACCTAAGTTTCGTCGGTTAACCATTTTTAATGGATCTTAAAAGGTGCCTTACCCCTTCCTTTTGAGATAACTAGAACCCTTACCTAGAATTTCTAAAACTAAGCAGACCATATAAAACAAAGTTAACTTTAAGCATTACTTAGTTAAAATTGTGTCCTAATTCGCCGTTAAAATAATTAGGTTGCGACTCTCTTTAGTTAATTAAACCTTCAGAATTACCAATATGTTATACTATAGTTTGACCCGTGTTAAAATGGGGTATAACAGCGTCTCTCTCCGAAGCCACGACATCATTCAGCCGCGCCAACTCAAGGATTTCGGCATCCTTGGTCACAACATCCTCTCGGAGCTGCCCACCTGGCTATCCTTCTGCCTAATCTGAAAGACATAGAAAATAAGCCGATTAGAACCAAGTGTGGAAATGAAAGATAAAATTGTGGGTACCCGAGTACCTGCTCGATGAAGTCATACCTCTCTTGGAGCGCTCTTTCCGAGCCTGGCCGGAGGTTGATCAACTCCTCCTCTTTTCGGGCACATAGAGCCTCCAGCTCAATCGACTTCGATATAAGCTTCTCAAGCTCCTCTCCACGATGAGTCAACTCATCTTGCATCTTGGAGAAGGCTTGGTCATACAGCTTCTTGACCTACAACACAAAGGAAGAAAATTAGAAAGCAAGAGTAGAAAGTCGAAGAACAACATGTTATTTCGAGAATGTCACCTGCTTTTGGAGCCTCTCAGCCTCCTCGAGGGAAACGGGGGCATCGACATCGGTATCCTCTTCTACACCTTCAAAATAGTCTCTGAATGCATCATCCTCCCTACGAGAGGTCCCCAAACCGGGGGCATTCCTGTCTTGGGCATCTCGTATCTCCCTTGGAGAAAACGACGAGCCCAATTGAAATCCACCTGCAACATCAGCCTCCATCGAGGCTTCCTCTCGCCCCCGAAAATTTTCAGAAGCAAACCCCTCGAACTCACCGACGCAAACTGTGCCATGTACGATGAACGACTTGGGGATTGCACCCGAACCCTCCTCGAGGGCCTCCTCAGCACAAGGCGAGTCCGTATCGGCCGCCTCCAACTCAGCAGACGACCACTCAACAACTCTCGAAGCATCAACACTTCCTTTTTCCCTTTTTACCAAAGGGCGGGTATCATCACTTTCTTCCTCGGCTCGCAGGTTCTCAACGACCATTAAGGATAGGACCGTGGCATCGGTCTTGGGCTTCCGAGCCTTTGCCTTTTTGGATTTGGACACTTCGTCGAGGCCTCCTTTTTACTTTTCTTGTCCTTGGTAGTCTTCGGAACCTCTTCCTCACCAGGAGGGGGTGGTCTCATCAACACGCATTCCCCTAGGCCTGCACAAGCGTGATGTATCAAACTCACCACCATCAAAGATATACAAAGAATGAGGAAACAACAACAACGAGATCATACCGTGGTTCTTAGTCTGCCACCATGTTTTAGCCAGGTCGCGCCAGACACGTTTGTTGTATGGAAAAGTGGAGTCCAAAAGTTTGACCCATCCCGGAAGGTCCTGGACTGCGTCGGGAAACCAAACGGTGGCTACATAATTAGAAGAAAATCAGTCAAGAGAAAAAGAGGTGGCAAAACTTCTCAATACAAGAATACTTATGTTTCATAATCCATTCCTTCGGGAACGATATTCTATTGGCAGGGATGATCCGAAGTTCTGATTCTAACGAATCAGATCATCCATCACCGATCTTTATCCTCGTCGATGCAGGTGAAGAACGCCTTGGCAGATCGATGGTGTAGCTTAATTAGGCCCCCTCGGAAGAGACGAGGGATGTATAATCTGATCAAGTGGTCGAGGGTGAAAGTCATTCCCTCGACCATGTTGGTAATATGTCGAATCATATATACAATCCTCCAAAAAGAAGGATAAATTTGATCGAGTGTCACTCGGTATTGACGACAAAAGTTGAGAATCACCGGGTCAATCGGTGGAGAGGAAGAATCTACGGGGCCTAAAGTAAAAGAGTATGTATATACGTTGAGAAAGCCAACCTTATACCTGACTTTGCTTTCGTCAGCTATCGGGATTTCTACTCGGGCCACCTCCCCCAACGACAGTCAAGTTTTACCATCTCTGTATCAGATACTACACTTATATATTGAGACATGGGCTCGCATCGGCCCGGTGTAGAAGGGGTTTTTTCAATTGTGAAATCACAGACGGTGTCAAAAGGACTAGGTATGCACTGCTCGATGGTAGGAGGAGTTTTTGACTTGCCCTTAGACGGGCGTGATGAAGAAGTGGCTCTCTCCTTTTGAGGTACCGTTTTGGAAGTTTTTGTCATGGTTATAACTGAGTTTTGAAGAAAGAAGATGAAGAAGCAAACGAAGATAGATGATGAGAGTAGGGAGCACTTAGTAAAATTCTGAAGACTTGAAGATGTTGTAAAATTATGAAAAGACAAGTGATTGAAGTATTTATAGAATCCCTTTGGGCATGTTTGAAGAAGGAAGGTCGAACCAATCGCGGTTCGTGGCTTCTCGAGAATTGTGCTGACAACGACCTCTGCACAGCTTTTTATGTCACGTCATTTAATGCTCTGAGGAGACTGACGTCATAATAGGGATATCGAAGAAGCAAGAATCCAAGACCATTTCATATCACTTCATTCTAAGAAATGCAGGGACTATCTGTATACGGCTAAAATTAGAGAGCCCGATTTCATGATCATTACGGCACACAGAAGGCTCGAAGTAGCTCGAGTTGTGGTATCAAGGAGGCATGTCGAGGATCCTCGACCTCGGGGTAGTGCAAATCGAAGTCCAACTTGGAAAGGCGGGAAGTTCCCAAAAGGCACGTGGTTAAAGCGACCAAGTCTGCAAGAATAGTACAAGTCCGTACCGTGACATTGAATAGCTGTACCAACTACATTTCTTTGTAATAATTGCATATGTACTATGTTGGGATTCCCCTCCTATATAAAGGGGACCTTTGTCATTTTGGAACACACATGATATTCAATACAAGAACAAGAACATTCTATGCTCTCTAACTCAAACATTCTCTACAATTGTTCCATTGATTTATTACCTTTCATTTATTGTGTTCATAAAATTGTTCTTCATTCATTGTTCTTTATTAATCAAAAAGAGGCCATATTCGAGGCCTTCAATACTGTTGTATCCTCATCGACCGCTATCTGTTAAACCCTCGAGCTCGACCTCGAGGCCCTATTTCGACCAAGCTCGAGACCCCGTCTCTCACCTGCTCGGTTTGCATAATCCCATTGTCCTTCGCTCTTATCTCATTTTCTTACCCCTCACTTAACATTTATTTCCTAAACAACTAGTATTAAAATAGATCACATATTTTTAGAACCACAAAATCAAATATAATTGTAATTACCATTTTCACGGTAAACAATATGATCATGTCTTTTACAACTTCATCACCAATAACTCAACAAGAAAATATTCCATGAGAACAAAAACTTGAAGTAAATAATTCAACAACTTTGTCATAAAGAAAGGGAAGGAAATCTTTTTTTGATCAATCGCCTGAACCAGCCTTTCTTTCTTTGCCAGGAGGGGTGACAAGACAAATAGCGAAAATAATAACTTCAACTAAATCATATAAGAGAAAATAACAAGAGGTGGAACGAGTCTTAAAAATGTCAAATAAAGCATGTGAGGCTAGATTAATATGTGTAAGGGTAGACTAATAATAAAAAATATAACATGCTATGACAATTAAATTAAAGGCATGAAAAGAGTCCAAATTGCTTAAATTGGTCAAATACTATATATAGACCGTGTACCCACTCGTTACCTTGCGTACACGGCTTTCACATGTCACAAATTGCACAATCAATCCAAATCCTAAGGGGTAGTTCCCCTAACACCAAGTTAGGCAAGATACTTACCTCAAACAAACTAATTCAATCCACTAGTAAGCCTTTTCAGCGAATATCCAACTCTGGAAGGCTCAAATCTAACCAAAATAACTTAATACAATATAAAACTATTCCCGATAATAAATTTTTTATATTTAAAGAAAATCAAAAAGTCAACTCCGATCTCATGCCTCGGAACTCGACCATACTTAAAAAATCCGAACATGCATTCGATACCAAGTCCAAGCATGCTAAGATTATTCAATTTTAACCTTAAATCAACCTTCAAACCCTCAAATTATAGTTGAGGAAGTTTTCACAATAATCCCCAATTTTCTGACTCAAAACACTAATTAAATGATAAAAACAATGATGGATTCATGTATAACAATCAAATCTGAGTCAAAAAACACTTATTCCGATCAACTCCTTGAAAATGTCTTCCAAAATCACCCAAAATCGAGATCTCTAACTCAAAAGATGAAAAATAACTCTAACCCTCGATTTAACCAATTTTCTACCCTGTTATTCCGCTTCTGCAGCTTCGCACCTGCAAAAAAATCCATCGCAGGTGCGTCTTTTTATGAAGCTTAGGAAATTCCACTTATGCGATCCAAATGGCGTACCTATGCTCCCGCTTTACCGGGTAATAGGGCGTTTCTGCGCTCCCACTTCTGCGGAACCTAGCTGCATCTTCTTTCCCTCACAACCCAAGCAAAGTCCACTTTTGCGGAAGGACTCTCGATTTTGCGGGTGTGCACCTGTGCTCAGGTGTCTATACTTGCGACCTTCCCATGCCCAGCCCCTTCCGCTTTTGCGATAACAAGCTGCATTTGTGGCTCCGCACCTCCAGCCAATCCCACCGCAGGTGCGATGATACCAGAATTTCATCAGTTCATCAGCAATTCTCCCAAGTCTAAAAGGACCCAAAATCAACCCGAATCACACCCGGGGCCCCCAGGACTCTCCGAACATACGATCAAGTCCTAAATCACATAACAGACATACTTGAGGCCTAAAATCACATCAAACAACATCCAATCTACGAATTGCACCCATTTCAATCCTATTGAATCCATGAACATTCAATTTCCAAAACTAACGCCTACTCATACCAAACCAATTCCGATTGACCTCAAATTTTGCACATAAGTCATAAATGATACAACGCCTATTCTAACTTCCAGAACCTAAATCTGGACCCGATATCAATAAGTCAACTCTAGGTCAAATTTCTCAACCTTCCAAACCTTCAACTTTCCAACTTTCACCAATTCAAGTCAAAATGACCTACGATCCTCCGAATAAATATCAAGACATACGCCTAAGTCCAAAATCACCATATGAAGCTATCGAAACCATCAAAACTCTGTTATGGAGTTGTCTACACAAAATTCAAACTTCGGTCAACCTTTTCAACTTAAGCTTCCAACTTTGGGACTAAGTGCCCTAGTTCACTCCGAAAGTTCCCCGGAACCAGTCCAACCACCCCGACAAGTCATATAACCACAAACGAACATAGACGAGGCAATAAATAGGGGAACGCGGCTAGAATAATCAAAAAGACCGACCAGGTCGCTACATCCTCCCCCTCTTAAAGAAAACGTTCATTATCGAACGAGTATAGAGACATACCTGAAGTGGTGAAAAGATGAGGATAACGGCTAAGCATAACATGCTCGGTATCCCTAGTCCCCTCCTCGGATGGTTGACCCCTCCACTGAACTTTTACTGAAGCAATGTTCTTTGACCTCAACTTTTAGACATGCTTGTCCAAGATGGCCACCAACTCCTTAACATAAGTCAAATCCTTGTCCAATTGGACTAAGATGAAATCTAACACATGGGACGGATTACCATGATACATCGGGAGCATGGAAACATGGAACACCGGGTGAACTACAAAGATGCTAGGTGGTAATGTAAGCTTGTATTCCACCTCTCCCACTCTCTCGAGGATCTCAAAAGGACCAATATACCTCGGATTAACTTGCCCTTCCTCCCGAGCTTCATGGGTGAAACCCGGAGAAAAACCCTCTCTTCAACCATGAATGAAACATCATGAACTCTCCGATCGGCATAACTCTTCTATCTATACTGGGCTGTGCGAAGCCGATCCTGGATCAACTTGACCTTCTCCAAGGCATCTCGAACCAAATCTGTGCCCAACAATCTAGCCTCACCTAGCTTAAACCAACCAACTAGAGAATGGCATCGCCTCCTATATAGGGCCTCATAAGGGTCTATCTAAATAATCGATTGGTACTATTGTTGTGGGCAAAATCTGCAAGCGGCAAGAACTGATCACAAGAACACCTTAAATCCATAACCTAGACACGAATCATATCCTCTAATATCTGAATGGTGCGCTCGGATTGTCGTTCATCTGTGGGTGAAATACTATACTCAAATTAACCCATGTGCCTAACTCATGTTGTACGACTCTCTAGAAGTGCGATGTAAACTGCGTGCCCCTGTTAGAGATAATGGATACCGACATGCCATGAAGTTGAACAATCTTGCGAATATAAATCTGAGCCAGCTGCTTTGAAGAGTAGGTAGTCACCATCGGAATGAAATGAGCTGACTTGGTCAACCTATCCACAATCACCCATACAACATCAAATTTCTTCTGGGTCCGTGGGAGTCTAACAACAAAGTCCATAATAACACGCCCCCATTTCCACTCAGGAATGTCAAGTCTCTGAAGCAAGCCACCTGGCCTCTAGTGCTCATACTTCACTTGCTGACAATTTAGGCACCGAGCTACATACTCCACTATGTCTTTTTTCATTCTCCTCCACCAATAATGCTGCCTCAAATCCTGATACATCTTAGCGGCACTCAGATGAATGGAGTACCACGAACTGTGCGCCTCCTGAAGAATCAAATCACGTAACCCATCCACATTTGGCACACATAAACAGCTCTACATCCGCAACACACCATCATATTCAATAGGAACCTACTTGGCATCACCGTGTTGTACTGTGTCCTCAAGGACAAGCAAATGGAGGTCGTCATACTGACGCTCTCTGATGCGCTCATATAATGAAGATCGAGAAACCACGCAAGAAAGAACTCGACTGGGCTTCGAAATATCCAATCTAACAAACTGATTGGCCAAGGCATGAACATCAATGACTATTGGCCTCTCTACTGCCAATAGATATGCCAAACTACCAATATTCTCGACCTTTTGACTCAAGGCATCGACCACCACATTGACCTTCCCAGGATGATATAGAATAGTGATATCTTAGTCTTTAAGAAACTCTAACCATCCTTCCGCAAGTTAAGGTCTTTCTATTTGAATAGATGCTGGTGACTCCGATCGTCGGTATGGACCTCACATAGGACGTCGTACAAATAATGCCGCCAAATATTCAAGGCATGAACAATAACTCCCAATTCCAAGTCGTAGACAGGATAATTCTTCTCATCAACCTTCAATTGTCGAGAGGCGTAGGAAATCACCTACCATCTTGCATCAACAACCGCGCTAAGGCCAACACGCGATGCATCACAATACACAATGTAAGACACTGAACCTATAGGAAACACCAACACTGGGGCTGTAGTCGAAGAAGTCTTGAGCTTTTGAAGCTCTCCTCACACTCCTCGGACCATCTGAAAGGAGCACCCTTCTAGGTCAATCTGGTCATAGGTGTAACAATGGATAAGAAACCCTTTACTAAACAACGATATACCCGACCAAACCAAGAAAGCTCTGAATCTTAGTAGCTGAAGATGGTCTAGGCCAATTTTGAACTGCCTTAATCTTCTTCGGATCTACCTTGATCCCCTCACTCGACACCACATGACCCAAAAATGCCACCTAATCGAGCTAGAATTCACACTTTGAGAATTTTGCATACAACTTCTTTTCTCTCAAGGTCTGGAGCATAATCCTCAAATGCTACTCATGATCCTCCTGGCTGCGAGAGTACACCAAGATGTCGTCAATAAACACAATGACGAATGAATCAAGATATGGCTGGAATACACTGTTCATCGGGTGCATAAATGTTGCTAGGGCATTAGTAAGCCCGAATGACATTACAAGGAACTCGTAGTGACCATACCAAGTCCTGAAGGCTCTTCAGAATATCCGAATCCTGAATTGTCAACTGATGATACCCTGACCGCAAATCAATCTTTGAGAACACTCTAGCACCCTGTAGCTGATCAAATAAGTCATCAATTCACTGCAATGGGTACCTGTTCTTCATTGTAACCTTGTTCAACTATCAATAATCAATACACATGCACATACAACCATCCTTCTTCTTCGCAAACAAAATCGGAGTACCCCAAGGTGACACACTAGGCCGAATGAATCCCTTATCAAGCAACTCTTGTAGCTGCTCCTTTAACTCTTTCAACTCTGCCGGTGCCATACAATATGGTGGAATAGAAATGGGCTGAGTGCCCGGCCATAAGTCAATACCAAAATCGATATCTCCGTAGGGCAGCATGCCCGGAGGATCTGCTGGAAATACATCTGGGAAGTCTCACTACCAGAACTAACTCAACGGTAAGAGTATCAGCACCGACGTCTCTCACAAAGGCTATATATGTATCACACCCCTTCTCAACCATCCGTTGTGCCTTAAGGAAGGACAACCCTGTTACGAATATAATCCAATGGACCCCTCCCCTCTAATCGCGGAAAACCTAGCGTAGCCAATGTCACAGTCTTGGTGTGACAATCCAGAATAGGATGATAGGGTGACAACTAATCCATGCCCAACATAACATTAAAGTCTACCGTATTGAGTAACAATAAATCAACTTTGATTTCAAAACCGCCAATAACAACTAAACACGACCGGTACACACAGTTCACAACAATAGAATCTCCCAGGCGTGGACACATATACAGGAGAACTCAATGATTCACGAGAAATATCCAAATACATGCAAATTAAGATGACATATATGAGTAAGTGGAGCCTGGATCAAATAATAGTGATGCATCTTTGTGACAAACCAGAACAATATCTATGATAACGACATCTAATGTGATCACCTCCGTCCTACCCAAAAAAACATAGCATCTGGCCTAGCCTCGCCCTCTAGGGCAACCCCTACCCGCTTGTACCCCACCCCTAGCTAGTTGTGCGGTTGGAGAGGCAACTGAAGCAGAAACCATGGTCCGTGAAGTCTGTGGACCAGGTGGAATCTATAGAGTCTGAGGCAGTCGCTCACCATATGATGGGTATCACCACACTTGAAGTAAGCTCTCGACGGGCGTGGCTGCTGAAAATTGCTCGGGCCTGGTCGGCTGGACTGACCATTAAAAGCACCCATGCAGGAGGTGCACTAGATAGTAGAGGTGCATAATGGGAAACCTAAGATCTAGAAGTAGCCTGAGTACCACTAGAAGCTGGAAGTGTTGAATGAATTGGACGACTCACATAGCCTCTACTATGATGGACTGCAACTGGGGCACTGGTACCACTATATCCGCCAGAATCTCGAGGCCTCTTGGCCTCACTATCCTCTCTCTCTCTCTTTCTCTCACAACCCCGCATTCCCTCTAACCTCTGTGCGAATTCTACCACCTGCTGATATGGGGTATTTGTCTCCAACTCTCAAGCCATGCTGAAACTAATACCATAGTTGTGCCCCTTGATCAATTGACATACTCGCTCTCTAACTGTAGAAACCAAGGTAGGTTCATGTCTGGATAACTCACTGAATCTGACAACATACTCTGACGTTGTCATAGTACCCTGACAGAGCTGCTCAAACTCTGCGCGCCATGCATCCCCTAGGGAACAAACTCTCTCAAGAACATCTCTAAAAACTGATTCCATATGAGTGAAGCTGCATCGGCTGAGCTACCCTCCTCGTAAGCCCACCACCACTGATACTGTCACACCCTGAACCTGGGGGGCGAGACCGACTCCCGGTGCCTTACCTATCCTTGCGTACCAACTTGCGACTAAGGGACTCTGAACATATAATGTCATACTTTGGCCATGGGCCACATTGCAAGATAATTTGCAAATGCTGACTAAACATCAATATAAAGCTCGGTCGACAAGGCCATCATAACCACTACAGCTGGCAAACCAATCAAAATATACATATAAGGCCTACAAGCCCAACATACTGCACTAACTAACATGATATGTCTACGAGCCTCTACTGATGGGTGTACTGTGATCGGAACAGGGCCCCAATCTATCTAGAACTTATATATACATATATACACAAAATGTACATAAAAATCTAGACCTGGCAACTCCAAAGGGCATGGATCTTACCGATCAAGCTTAACTCAGGCAACACCTAATGAGGAGGTCTACCCGTCTGTCTGTCTGAACCTGCACGCATGAAATGCAGCGCCGCGAGAAAAGGGAAGTCAGTACGAAATAATATACCGAGTATGTAAGGCAATATACTAAAAGCTGAAACTGAATTGATAATATAATAACTGAAAGTAACTGGGACTCAAAGATAATATGAAGATATGCTCACTTGCTGATACTGACTCAACTTTCTCAATATAGTAAGTAAAATAGTTGTCTGGCCTTATAAGGCTCGGTATACATAACTGCTCTGCCGTAGTAGGCTCGCTCATAGGCACTCGACCATATTAGACTCTTTATCTCGGCTAACTGGGCTCGCTCATAGGCGCTCGGCCATAGCAAGCTCGGTATATAACTTACAATCTGATCAGAGGTTTCCCAATAGGGGCTTGCCCATCGATTATAGCTCGATGGAAGTGAAAATATTGTAATACTGTATATAGATTCTCTGCTCTCCTGACTGGAAGAAGACAATACTCAATTGAATATAAAGTCCCGATACGGGAGAATACTGTAATTTATGAGACTAGGATAGTGTATATAAATTCGGGAGTATGAACTTATCTTTATGCCTCGTTATCAATGACACGTAATTACAAGATCACGCTAAAATGAATGAAGGACTTAGCCTTAACATGCCTGAGCCGACTCTCTTGACAATCCTTCCAACACACGTCAATTGCGATAACATGTAACGGCGGATCGGAGTAGGGAAAAATCCGTATGATATTCTTGAGAAATATTATACCGTACTCTCTTAGAATTTCAAGTCACATTGCTATTACATAACATAATCTCATATTCGTTGTAGCTACATACGCAATTTGTCATAGTCTTCATCAGCATTGTTGTACCACAAAACTTTTGGCTCCACAAGTAAAGCTCCAAATAACCATGAAAGGATATTTGAAAGTGCAAAGCTCCATACAAGGTAAAGTATTTTGTTTGGTTATATTCTAGGGAGGCTTTCCTTACGTAAAGAAATATTCAAAGAAAGGGTTTTATAATTAAGTCTCATGTGCCCTCTTTGCCGTGACCACTAGGAAGACAACAATTGCCTTCTTCTTTGTTGCAAAGTTTCTCGGCAACTTCATCCACAATTGCCACCTCTTTTGTGATTTTAAGAGTCACTTAGTTAATCTTATATGGATTCCACATTGTGGGTTAATACTTATCCAATAATTATCCACTTAATCACCTTAATTAAGTGATAATCTCCCACTAAAATTAATAATTACCCGATTATCCATATAATCAAGAATTATCTCAATTTACTTAAAACACTACTCACTTTTAACACACTTTATACATATTACTATCATGGTCATGTGGTAACTCGTATGAAAGTAGTCCATAAATACGAGTTTTTATAGCTTGGACCATATTTTATCATCAAAATATCAAACTTCAACGAAACTTATTTTCTTTGATTCACTTACCTCTCACCTTCACGAATTTACTCATCACATGTTTGAAATAGCATAATGCGTATAACATTAAAATAACCACATTCCCGATCTTACGTCGATTAGCTTACGACGAAACTTTAACGTACGAAAATGCGAGATACAACATCTCATTTTTCGAGCTTCCATCAATTAACTTATGGTGTACTTTCACGTATGAAAACATGGGTGTAGCATAATTCCCCTCTTTGGAACATTCGTCCTCGTATGTTGACTGATATACTTATCATTTTCATAACCTAGGTTTTCTGAATACTTTAGTACTCTCCTTGCCATCTAGGCAACTGTTCAGTGAATAAATCCAAAGGCCAAGGTATTCCCCCCTTTAGGCCTCTTTCTTACACCACGACTCATGCTTGGAATCCACCCAATATCGCAACTATTGCTACCTTCTGTCATGTTCTGTCACGTATCCTGTACAACTTTTTCCTTGTGTGTGCGCCTATACGAATTTTCTCTTTAGTTTTTAGCCTATATCTAGGCCTCACTTTGTAAACATATACAAAGCTTGACAAGATGTTCCTCTGGGAATCTATAGGTATACTGAAGTTCTTCGCTCGGTACTTTGTCAAACTTTCAAATTGCTATATCTTATTTCATAGCCCCTTTATCCATCCGCATGAATTTACTGCCATAACTCTTGCTTTGATTTATTGTTACTTAGGTGTTCTACCAAACTCTAGGTTACTCTCGTGCTTATCCTATATGTATAAATCTAAGTCCTTTAATGCTTCCTCATTAATGTTCATCTTAAGAATGGTGGCCTAATCTCATCTCATACTTTGTGACTTTTGTCCATCCATTGTTGATTCACCTCAATATTGATTTATAATCTACCATTTATAACTTGACCTTTTATGTAACACTCCCGCTAGGGCTCACGTCTCATCGGGGAACATCTGAAGTGGCTTGCCTAATCCACCTAGGGCGATATTATACTTCAATAACCATATTTCATAGCATCCCAATGTGATTCTTCTTACGCGGGTATTTTAATCCTGTATAATTCATCAAATCATTACTCAATCGAAGGACCAAACGTCATCCTTTATCTATCACAATTACACCCTTATTCTATTACCAAGGTAGCATTCCATCTCTTTTAGATTCTACTAGTCTTAGACTTCCTTGAGTAAATTTAGGCTATACTGAGCTTTCTATAATTCTTGTTCTCATGGGCTTAATCTCGGGGACTTATCCCTTCTCGTCACCGTCTCACTTGCCTTTTCTTATCCTTTCTCCTGTCTTTCTAAAACCTTTTTGCTTTACTATACTTTAGCTTGCGACATACACATATCTATTTATATTACTCGCAACCTTCCTACAACTCGCTTGCATCATAGATTTCCTTGTGTTATTCTAGAACATCAAGCGAGACATCGCATCGTATCTAAATCTCCTTTAATTTCTTAACTAGAACTCTCGATATTTAGAAGCCATAGGTTTGAAGATATGCCACTCGCGACGCCGTATCATTCCTGTATACTGCATCCCACCGCTTCTAACGTCCTATCTGAAGTATGGACTATTCACAACCTTATGCATTTTGAGTATCTCGTACGTTGTTCACTTTTACCTTACATACCTTAAAATCTTGCATCACATCTTCTATCTCTTTCATGACCTCCCTTCTACATAGGTATAATTCATATCCACAACTTGACGCTCTCTTATAATCAGATGGGAGCTTCATACTGACTTCTTATGAGGATGGTACTCTTCTAACTGGCTTTCTCGTAGAGCCATTATATAATATTGTTGTTGCACTATCTCTCTTGTACCTTTGATATTGAGAGTGATTCTGCAATGTTCTCAATCACGATTTCTATAATTTTCTAGGTCCAATAATCAGACTTTTGATTTACTTCATTGAGGTAACTCTTTAGTTTCCTCTTCCTTCTGATCAACCTTTATATAGGCTTAAACTGTTTTTCGATCTGTGCCTCCTGGTATTAGTCATTGCTTTAGGTTACATGGATGCTATGGAATATCCATGATACGATCTTCTAACAATTCAATCATTTGTCTATGACCCGAGCTCAGTTCTTTCTTTTAACTTATATCGGAATCTTCTACGGCTTGTATGATTGTCAACATATATGCTGCATGGATAATACTACGAACTATTAAGTGTGTTCATAACGTAACTAACTCTGGATCATTAATCGAATAATTCCTTTCGTTCCTTCTCAACTTTGTTTAAATGCAAGCAATTGTTTTTCCTGGTCGTCCTGCCACTTGTTGCATGAATACTTGGCTTATCTTAGTGCCCACACATATTAGAATTCCATACAACCCATATGATCTTGAATATCACCTTTTGATTTTTTTTCTTCCTGTTTATTAGCCACGATAGGTGGCACTTTCTTATGGAGTGCGTACAATGTGGTTGTGAGACTTGTTGTTACAAGAACATTTCCTCTTTGAGTCACTGTGCTTAGGTTGAAGCCTCCTTCCTTACTTCCTTATCTAGTCTTTTATTGTAGTACTTAGGGAGGACCCTCTGATTCTTGCAGGGCTGCGAGCTTATCACATTGTATTTTATTTATGTTCGTACTCACCTATAATTATCCTTAGTTACTTACTTCCACACTTATGTGCTCGTACGGTTGTTTCTGAACTGAAGTTCTGGTTGTCTTCCCAGTGGGGCTTTCTTTTATTTCCATAACATTCATACAATACCTTTAATTATCCCAACTCCTATTTGAATATTTCTCAAGTATTACAATGAAATTATTGCGAGACTGAATTCACCATATTGGGCTTTACTATGTTTAGCTTGCACGATCTGCTAATTCGTCTGTAACTTCCTGTCTAGCCATAACTAGGATCTTCCTGAATCAAATACCAACTACTCGTTGGCCCATTCTCATATAATATTCCATGTAATCCTTCTTGGGTTATTTCCTTTGTCTTAACTTATGTCTCGCACTGGCTCCTTATTTATCAAAAATATCTCGGGACGAAACCCTTACTTCCTCTCCTTGATGTCATGCTTGCATAATGTTCTGGAATCGTAGCATATCTGTAGGATTTGTATAAGTTCAATCCCATTCCTTTCTCTCTTTTTTTCGCATTCTCCCTTCACCATTTCATAGTTATTAGAACCATTTAATTCCGACTTAATGCCACATCACCCATATTCCTCCCTTTAGAGGAGTTCTAAGGGTTGGAGCCACGAGGATCTACCTATAGATGTTTTACCTCTTCCTCTTTGGCGTCTTTTCACATCATTGATAACCCTTACTCGCCTTACAGTAATCCTTCTGTACCAAGGATAACAAAATCCTTACTCACGAGGGTGACACTTAGTATAACTGGCACATACAGCCCCTTAAGCTTAACTTTGCTCACATTTTTTGCCTTAGGGAAGCGTCTTCCTGAATGACCGTTCTCGGAATACCTCATGAATCTTCTTCCGTTGTACATTCTATTATCGCGGGAATGAAATATAAAATTCTCACGATACCGACTATTATCAAATCACTAAATCCCCAATTCATGTTTAGCTTATGTTGTTCATCGTTCCATACTGATTTCTATTATTCTGGGCAATAATTTTTTTCCTTTTGGTAATCATGTTAGAGTCACAAAATTATTTCTCGATATAAGGATGTGACTTTATGGCCTGTTCTCTTTTGTTGTCTCAAGGTCTATCACCTCTCGTTTCTTCCTACACCTGACTATAGACTCTGTAATACTGTCATTTTTTTGATCCACCGTTGTCATCCATGTATCATATATTACTCATAATGCTTCATTGACTCTCTTCCTATTTCCCGCTAGCATTTATGTTTATCACTTTATTCTGAAAACTTCAACAAGACATTCTTTTACTTTTAGCTCCCCTTTCCCCATCTAGTGGATCTTCGGGTTGCTCAACGTTCTCGCTCTACTAGGTGTGGGAGCCACACTAAGGTAATATTCATCCCTTCAAGGCTTCCAGTTCCTATCTTTGTAGTACTCATATCTAGCTGTACTATTTTAGAGTGCACCATCTGGGTGTCTCACAAGGAGATTTATTAGCACATTTGTAATATCCTTCCGAAATGTCAACTGACGCAAACAATTTATTCACCATTTTGGGTTACTCTAACCCAAGACGGATCCTGATATTTCGTCTTTCTATTAAACTACACCTGTTAGCTCCCATAGGGCATAACTGAAATGGGTGTGGCCAATTTTACATACCTTTGTTACTGTTGAAGGTAACTCAAAATGCTTATATCTCTCTTCCTGAATCTCTAGATAATGTTCATTTTTACTAACTAGGTACCTCCTACCCTTCTTCACCTTGCTTCTTTTGCTTTTTGAAGCTTGTATTTACCTTCTGAATCTCTCATTGATTTTCACCATATAGGTGAATAGATATTCTTGCCTTAAGGCTCCTTATCAAAGAGGCTTACACGTTTTCGTACACACATGATCTACTGAAGACCTTAATTTACTCACCATAAACATCATGAAAAATCGAGTTCCTCTAACTCAATCTTCCATATCCACATTCAATCTCTTACAAACTGTAAGTATCGTCTTGTTACAAATGAAATAGAAGCTACGAGTTTGAATTCTTATAAGTGATCTCTACCACACTATCTATAGTAAGAAGAAGGAGTGACAATCTTAAATGCCCTCTGGCCTCCTGCTTATAAGTATGGTGCACGGCACACCCATGAACTAGACTCTACTAGACACGTCTTGTAGACTCCCTAGAACAAAACTGCTTTGATACCACTTCTGTCACGCCTTGAAACTGGGGGCGAGACCGGCACCCGGTGCCTCACCTATCCTTGCGTACCAACTTGCGACTAAGGGACTCTAAACATATAATGTCATACTTTGGCCATGGGACACATTACAAGACAATTTGCAAATGCTGACTAAACATCAATATAAAGCTCGACCGACAAGGCCGTTATAACTACTATAGATGGAAAACAATTCAAAATATACATACAAGGCCTACAAGCCCAATATACTGCACTATCTGACATGATATGTCTACAAGCCTCTACTGATAGATGTACTGTGATCGGAATAGGGCCCTGACCTATCCACAACATATATATACATATATTCACAAGATGTACATAAAACTCTAAACCTGGCAACTCCAAAGGGCATGGAGCTTACTAATTAAGCTGAACTCGAGCAACGCCTAATGAGGAGGTCTACCCGTCTATCTGTTTGAACCTGCACGCATGAAATGCAGCTCCCCAAGAAAAGGGAAGTCAGTATGAAATAACATACCGAGTATGTAAGTAAATATACTGAAAGATAAAACTAAACTGATAATATTATGACTAAAAGTAATTGGGAGTCAAAGATAATCTGAAGATATGCTCACCTGCTGATACTGACTCAACTCTCTCAATATAGTAAGTAAAATAGTTGTCCTGCTTTATAAGGCTCGACATATATAACTGCTCTGCCGTAGTAGGCTCGCTCATAGGCACTCGACCATACTAGGCCTGTATCTCAGCCAACTGGGCTCGCTCATAGGCGCTCGACCACAGTAGGCTCAGTATATAACTTACAATCTAATCTGAGGTTGCCCAATAAGGGCCTGTCCATCGATTATAGCTCGATGGTAGTGAAAATACTGTAATGCTGTATACATAGATTATCTACTCTCCTGATTGGAAGAAGACAATACTCAATTGAATACAAAGTCCCGATACGGGAGAATACTGTAACTTATGAGACTAGGATAGCGTATATAAATTTGGGAGTACGAACTTCTCTTTATGCCTCGTTATCAAACACATGTAATTACAAGATCATGCCAAAATGAAGGAAGGACTTAGCCTTAACATGCCTGAGGCAACTCTCTTGACAATCCTTCCAACACACGTCAATTGCGACAAGATGTAACGGCGGATCGGAGTAGGAAAAAATCCGTCTAATATTCTTGAGAAAGATTGTACCGTACTCTCTTAGAATTGCAAGTCACGTTGCTATTACATAACATAATCTCATATGGATTTTTTTTGTAGCTTCATCCACACTTTGTCATAATCTTCATCTGCATTGTTGTACTACAAAACTTTTAGCTCCACAAGTAAATCCCCAAATAACCATGAAAAGATATTTGAAAGTGCAAAGCTCCATACAAGGTAAAGTATTTTTTTCTGGTTAGCTTCTAGGGAGGCTTTCCTTACGTAAAGAAATATTCAAAGAAAAGGGTTATAATTAAGTCTCATGTTCCCTTTTTGCCGTGACCACTGGGAAGACAACAATTGCCTTCTTCTTTGTTGCAAAGTTTCTCGGCAACTTCATCCACAATTTCCACCTCTTTTGTGATTTTAAGAGTCACTTACTTAATCTTATATGGCTGCCACGTTGTGGGTTAATATTTATCCATTTAATCACTTAATTAAGTGATAATTTCCCACTAAATTAATAATTACCCCATTATCCATATAATTAAGAATTATCTCAATTTACTTAAAATACTACTTAATTTTAACACACTTTATACATCTTACTATATGGGTCATGTGGTACCTTGTACGGCACTAGTTCATAAATATGGGGTATTATAGCTTGGACCGTATCTTATCCCAAAATGTCAAACTTCAACGAAACTTATTTTCTTCGATTCACTTATCCCCTTACCTTCACGAATTTACTCATCACGTGTTGAAATAGCATAATGCTTATAATCTTAAAATAACATCATTCCCTATCTTACGTCGATTAGCCTACGACGAAACTTTAATGTACGAAAATGCGAGATGCAACATCTCATTTTCCGAGCTTCCTTCAATTTACTTATGGCTTACTTTCACGTACGAAAACATAGGGTGTAACAGATACACTACTCCTGACAGCTATAATGTAGTAAAAGCAAACCCGCTCTTCTCCACAATATCCATGGTGCAGAGAATACAGTGGAACTTCTCTAGAATGCCATGTGCATCCTCTGTAGCTAGACTACTGAAAGTAGGAGGATGATACTTCTTGAACCTCTAAAGTCTAAGCTCCTCCTCCTCATATGTCACTGCCCTAACCTCGAGCTGAACCAGACCAACAGGCTGCGCTGGCATAACCTTTAGCACCTGATCAACATGGACCCGCTGCTCTGGAGTTTGGGTCCGTGGGAGTTTGAGCTCCTCTCCCAGCCTGAGATATGGATGGTGCAAGTGGAATCAACCCTGCCTGAGCTAGAGTACCAAACATGCTCAAGAACTGTGTGAGGGTCTCCTGAAGTGTAGGGGTGGCAACAAGTGCCTCGGGTGCTTGCCACCCCAATTAGAGCTACTGATGCTTCCTTTGTCACAGCTCAGGCAGGTGCTCTAGGAGCACCACATGCCCTTCCTCGGCCTATGCCTCGGCCCTGGCCCCAACACCGGCCTCTGATTGATCTAGCAGAGGGCGCGGGTGTCTGATCGTCGAATCTAGCAGTGCGTGTCCTCACCATCTGTGAGAGAATAGAAAGACAAAGATTCAGAATTTCGAAGTCAACAAATTCACATGATAAGGAATCAAAGAAGTGAAGTTTTCTAACAGTTCCATAGCCTTTAGAAGGTAAGTGCTGACATCTCTATACTGATATGCAAGAGTCTACTAAACATGCTTATGACTCATAACACCTATGAACCTAGAGCTCTGATACCAACTTGTCACGACCCTAATCTCCCACCGTAGGATGTCGTTGATGGCACCAAGTCTCGAAGACTAGGTAATCCTAACACGCACGGAGAAATAGCGAAAATAAAAATAAAACTTCAAATTTAAACCATCAAACTATCATATTAGAACTCGACAATACCACAGACAATAACTCCCAAAATCTTGTGAGACTGGGTCGTAAGCTCTACACAAATATACTCTAAAATCCCAAATACATCACTGTCTAAAATAAGAGTAAGTAGTAGAAAAATGAGGATAAAGGGTGACTCCAAGACCTGCAGACGCCAAGCAAGTATACCTTGAAGTCTTCGATATGTATAGCAAATCATTGAAGCCTAGCATGATATGGGGTACCTGGATCTACACAAAAAGATAGTACACCATAATGGTACCATGTACGTATCAGGCCTAACCTCAGTAGAGTAGTGATGAGGATAAGCCAAGACACCTACTAAGATAAGAAAAAGAAGTTGAACAAGTATAGTACAATCTAATAATAGGAGCGAGGAAAATGAGGCAATAGGGAAATACTACAAGGTAAGCTACAACTGAATTTAAAGCAATAAAGGCAACACGGAAGAAACACATGATAAGAACATCAAGAAAATAGTGTGGACAAATACAAGATGAGGAAAAATGAGAGATGACAACTAGAATCACAACCGAGGATCCGCCTCATAATAACATTCCACAATCACAATCACAATCTTTTCTTATATCACCGCATTTTCCCCGGAATATCTACCCGCATTTTAGCCCACCTCATCACACCGCGTGGCTTCAAGTAGTTCCTCTACTAGCAACACGCGTATGAATCCCACCTTATCTCACCGCATGCGTATCAACGCCTAGCCTTATACAACCACACGCATATCAGTATCACAACATAACACAACTCGCACCTCAAGTGCCAAAATTTCACAACTTGCAAAAAGAATCAACAATACCGATGTTTCCACAACAAATAGCCCATGGCTCAACCATAATGTGTACAATAATCTCAAAAATAGCAAATTGAAAGTGAATAGCTCAACAAGAATAGTATTTCAACAATTAACAAATTTGCCTCAATATGATCATCGCTTTTATAACTTCAACACTAATAACTCAACAAGAAGATATTCCATGAGAACAACAACTTCAAGTAAATAATTCAACAATTAAAGAAGTGACAAGACATTAGGGAAAACAATAACTTCAACTAAAACATATAAGAGAAAATAACAAGTAAGTGGTGGAACACGTGTTAACAATGTCAAATAAAGCCTGTGAGGGTAGATTAATACATGTAAGGGTAGACTAACAATGAAACATATAACATGTTGTGACAATTCAATTAAAGGCATGAAAAGAGTCCAAATAACTTAAACCGGTCAAATACCACATATAGACCATGTACCCACTCATCACCTTGCATACACGATTTTTACATGTCATAAATAGTACAATTAACCCAAATACTGAGGGGTAGTTCACATCCCCCCACAAAGTTAGGAAAAATACTTACCTCAAACAAGCTAAACCAATACACTATTAAGTTTTTTTCGCGAATACCCAACTCCAGATGGCTCGAATCTAGTCAAAATAACTTAATACCATAAATACAAACAAAAGAAAACTATTCCAGATAATAAAGTTTCAATATTTAGAGAAAATCAAAAAGTCTACTAAAAAAGTCAACCCCAGGCTCGCGCTTCGGAACCCGACCAAGGCTAAAATTATTCAATTCCATACATGCTAAAATTATTAAATTCCAACCTCAAATAGACCTTCAAACCCCTGAATTTATAGCTTAGAAAGTATTCACAAAATTCCCCAATTTTTCCAACCCAAAACACTAATTAAATGATAAAAACAATGATGGATTCATGTATAATAATCAAATCTGAGTGAAAAATACTTAACCCAATCAACTCCTTGATAATCTCTTCCAAAATAGCCGGAGACTGAGCTCTCTAACTCAAATGATGAATAACTCTAGCCCTCAATATAGCCCCTTTTCTACCCAGTTATTCCGCTTCTACGGACAAGAAACCGCTTCTGCGGCTCTGTAATCTACCTGCAAAAAATCCATCGCATGTGCGGCTTTTTATTAAGCAAAGGAAATTCCACTTCTACAGTCCAAATGGAGCACATGTGCTCCCTCTTCTACGGCAATAGGGCGCTTCGGCGCTCCCGCTTCTGTGGAACCTGACCGCATCTGCGGTCCCTCACAACCCACTCAAAGTCCGCTTCTGCAGAAGGATTGTCGCTTCTACGACAGTGCACCTACCCTCAAGTGTACGCACCTGCGATCTTCCCCCTACCCAGCACCTTCCGCTTCTTTGAAAATCAAGCCAGATCTGCGGACAATCCCACCACAGGTGCAATGACACCAGAACTTCAACAGTTCATCATCAATTCTCCCAAGTATAAATGGACCTGAAATCAACATGAATCATAATCGGGGCCCCCAGGACCCCGTCTGAACATACCAATCAAGTCCCATATCACATAACAAACCTACTCGAGGCCTAAAATCACATCAAACAACATCTAATTTATGAATCGCACCCCATTCAAATCTATTGAATCCATGAATTTCAAATTCTAAAACTAACGCCGATTCATACCAAACCAACTCCGATTGACCTCAAATTTTGCACACAAGTCATAAATGACACAACATACTTGTTACAACTTTCGAAATTGAAAATTTGACATGTTATCAATAGAGTCAACTCTCGATCAAACTTCTCAATCTTCTTAACCTTCAACTTTTCAACTTTCACCAATTCAAGCAAAAATGACCTACGAACCTCCAAATCAATATCCGGACATACGCCTAAGTCCAAAATCATGATAGGAAGCTATCAGAACTATCAAAACTCCATTTCAGAGTCGTCTACACAAAAGTCAAACTCTAATAAACTCTTTTAACTTAAGCTTCCAACTTTGAGGTGAAGTGACCCGATTCACTATGAAACTTCCCGGGAACCAATCCAACTACCCCGACAAGTCACATAACCACAAATGAACGTAGGGGAGGAAATAAATAGGGGAACGAGGCTATAATACTCAAAACTACTGGCGGGTCGTTACACCATCTCTACTTTTATATTAAGTTGATAAGGTTGAGACTGAGTGTATCCAGTTGTACTCAATGCTTTGATCGTGAATGATAATTTCTCGTAATATGGTTAGGGTAATTTATTATGGCCCCTGTAGACAATAAAATTAGCATTGATAAAATAATCAAGACTGAAAAATATTGTAACAATCATAATATTTTATTTAAAATAATATGAGTGTACAATCTCTAAGATTCCTTTGATTCTTCTTTCCAACAGTAAATAGATTCAAGAGCCTTTGAGCTTGATCTTAAATTTGAGTTTTAATTGGTTTACGCGTTGATGTGATGTAGAATTGTAGTAATTTTGATACTAATTACATAGACTTGAGCTCGTCTTTTAAAGATTTTAAGTCATTTCTTATGTAGTTTTGGTGTTTTGCAGCATAACAGACTCGAAGAACCAAGAACACGGAAAGGATGACAAAAACCCATAGAAGGGAAGAAATGCGATAGGTTTGCGACCACAATAGGGATGTGCGGGCTGCAGACCAACCGCAAAGTGAAGCAGGTGTTCCCAGTTCTGAGAGTGGATTTTTTAGTCTATTGTGCGGTTGCATAACGCTTATGCAGAACGCATAATGACCACAAAAGTGCAAAAGAGCTTCTGCGGGAACAATTTTGCGACATCAAATGCGATCGCGAAATCAATGTGCGGACTGCATAACAGAAGTGCTATGAACAACTAGGCAACTGGACACTCAATTATGCAATGGAATTGCAGTTAGGCAGATTGCGAAAGTGTTCTGCGACCCGTTCTATGGTCACAGATGTGAGCAGGGGTATTTTTGTCATATTTTAACTCCGACTTTTAGCCCATAATAAATAGAATAACTAGGGTTTTTGTGGGACATCTTGTTTGAAAAAGAGGCTACACTTAGAGCATTGAATACTCCATTATTTTTGAAGCTTTTGAAGAGAGAATCTTGTCATATTTGTAAGTTTTATGACTTTATTTATTTCTTTGTCCTTGGATTCTAGCATGAGTAGTTAAATACTAAATAACTGTAATGTTAATGAGTGTTTACCATTGAATATATATATAATGGTTGGTTGATAACTATTCATTTCTCACTCTTCATTTATTGTTGATGGTTGCAAACATTGACAAATTCCATTTTACTCTATCTTTACTTGAGAAAGTGGGTTAGGGTTTGGTAGAATTGAATAGCAAAAACTCAAGGCTTTAAACCTTGGTTAATAGAATCGCTTAGGAATAAGTGGGTTCTATTTGGAAAATATTAGTTGTTTTTAATTGTAACTCTTTTATATTTGGGAAAATCATAAAGAGAAGATACTACCTAATTATTGGAAAATATTGGGTAGTAATTTGGGAACCATTTTCATATCCAAGGACCTTCCATTAGAAATATATCATATTAACACCGATAGAATTATATTCCATCGATGGGGACAGAACCTTGGTTTCCTTAATTAAATTAATTGCAATCCCATAACAAAATAGGTTTCTTGATAATTCACAATTACAAAAGTCTCTTTTGAGCTAATAGAGTAGGATTATGACTTAAGTCAAGTTTCACACTATTCAAGTAACCTTTTCACACCTATTCTCTATGGGATTCGACCCCAACCTAGTTGGATTATTATATTTGACATCGATCGCCTTACATCATTTATTTAGGTGTAACTTGAGCGTGTCAAATTTTGACGCCGTTGTCGGGGACTATAGTATTAAAATTACTTATTAGCGTGTGCTTTACTTTACGTCTTCTTCTATTCCATCACATTTTGCTTGCTTTTCTTGGTGTCACTAGGTAAACATGGGCGAGCCGGAAGAAGAAAACATTTTTGCGGATATAGATAAGTATATTGAGGATACAAATTCCATTGTCCCTCCAAGAGTTGATACTGCCACCTTGCAGGTGGAACATAGTCTAATCCTAATGCTCAAGGCAAAGGGCTTTTTCCGAAACTCCACAGATGATGATCAAACAGAACATCTCAGAAATTTCTTGGGTGTGTGTGTGATGCACAAGCAGAATCACATTTCAGATGATGCCCTGAGGTTGAGGGTGCTGAAGTACTCTCTAACTGAAGAGGCAAGACAATGGATCCAAAATCTACCGCCTAATCCCATCCATACTTGGCCCGAACTTGTCCGAGCTTTCCTAGCAAAATAGTTCCTGCAGAGCAAGAAGTCCAAGCTCTGGGATAAAATTTTCTTCTTCAAGCCCACATGGCCTTGTGCTCCAGTTTCACAGGTAGAAGAAAAGCCTTACCGAACACTAACCGGTAGGTAGAAGTACCAATGGGAGTTTTGTACGGCGTGCGGTATGCCCACAATGCGTCATCCAGCTTCCTTGACCAGTCCGTCCTGTTTGCA
Organism: Nicotiana paniculata; assembly: GCA_005239505.1. Taxonomy (NCBI): domain Eukaryota; kingdom Viridiplantae; phylum Streptophyta; class Magnoliopsida; order Solanales; family Solanaceae; genus Nicotiana; species Nicotiana paniculata. The sequence continues at coordinate 34,649 of ML315305.1, forward strand.
TCCACGGTCTTTGCTAGAATGTTCTTGATTTCTAATTGGAGACTTCTACCTGGCCACTTGATTGGGGATGATAAGGAGTGGCTACCTTGTGCTTGACACCGTATTTCTCTAGCAGCCCAGTGAAAACCTTGTAGCAAAAATGAGAACCATCATCACTATGAATGGCTCTAGGAGTGCCAAACCTCGTGAATATGTTCTTCTTTAAGAACGCAGTTAGACTTCTTGCCTCATTGATTGGCAAGGCAATAGCTTCCACCCATATGGAGACGTAGTCCACAGCTACTAGAATATACTTCATACCACAGGAACTCACAAAAGGCCCATAAAGTCAATGCCCCAAACATCAAAAATTTCAACCTCCATCACAAAGTTCATAGGAATTTCATGTCTCTTGGAGATTGATCCCTGTCTCTGGCATTGGTCACAGGATTTGACCATTTGGTTGGCATCATGATAGAGGGACGACCAATAATAACAACATTCAAGAACTTTTGCTACCGTCAGATTACCTCCGTGATGACCACCCACCGGTGAGTTGTGACATACTTTCAGAATTTGCATCACTTCTTCCTCCGGAACACACCTTCCAATAATGTTGTCCGCACAGATACGGAACAAGAATGGCTCCTCCCAATAATATTGCCGACACTCTTTTAAGAACTTCTTCTTTTGGTATGCTTCGAAATCATCCGGGATTAGGTCACTAACCAAGTAATTGGCAATGTCGGCGTACTAAAGAGTGGTTGAAGAAGATAGTGCCAAGATATGCTCATCGAGAAAGGCATCATTGATATCAAGATCATCCTTTGGTCGCCCATCTTCTTCAAGTGTAGAGAGATGGTCCGCCACTTGGTTCTCGGTGCCCTTTCGGTCCTTGACTTCAAAATCAAATTCTTGTAACAAGAGGACCCACCAGATTAGTCTTGGCTTGGCATATTTATTTTCCATGAGGTATCAAAGAGCTGCATGATCGATGTAGACCACCACCACCTTAGATCCCAACAAATAAGCTCGGAACTTCTCAAAAGCATACACAATAGCAAGAAGCTCTTGCTCCGTCACTGTATAGTTCATTTGTGCACCATTGAGTGTCTTGCTTGCATAATAAACCGGATGAAGGACTTTGTTTTGTCGTTGTCCCAAAATAGCTCCAATTTCTACACCACTGGCATCACACATGAGCTCGAATGGAAGAGACCAATCCGGTGTGACAATAATAGGTGCCGTGGTGAGCTTCTCCTTGAGCTCCTCGAACGCCTTGAGACACTTCTCATCGAACACAAACTTGGCATCTTTCTCAAGGAGCTTGCACATAGGATTTGCAATTTTTGAAAAGTCCTTGATAAAATGCCGATAGAATCTGGCATGCCCAAGAAAGCTTCGAATACCCTTTACCGATGTTGGTGGAGGGATCTTGGAAATGATCTGAATTTTTTTCCCGATCGACTTCAATGCCATTTTTTGAAATTTTATGCCACAAGACAATGCCCTCGTCTACCATGAAGTGGCACTGATCCCAATTGAGCACAAGGTTGGTCTCCTCACATCTTTTGAGCACTTGTCTAAGGTTGTAAAGACAATGCTCGAAGGAGTCACGGACCACCAAAAAATCATCCATGAAAACTTCTAGGAATTCTTCAATCATGTCGGAGAAAATGGACATCGTACATCGTTGAAAAGTAGCCGGAGCATTGCACAAACCAAAGGGCATCCGACTAAAGTCAAAGGTCATATACAGGCAAGTGAATGTGGTTTTCTCTCTATCCTCCAAGGCTATATTAATTTTATTGTAGCCGGAATATCCATCGAGGAATCAATAGAAGGATCTTCCCGCTAGCCGATCAAGCATTTGATCAATAAAAGGCATAGGGAAATGATCCTTGCAAGTGGCATTGTTAAGCTTCCGGTAGTGTATGCATACTCTCCATCTGGTGATCGTTCGAGTGGGGATAAGCTCATTCTTTTCGTTGTGAATCACCGTCATCCCCCCTTTCTTTGGCACACATTGAACCGGACACACCCATGGACTATCCACAATGGGGTAGAAAACCCCGGCATCCAACCATTTGATTATTTGCTTCTTAACCACTTCTTGCATTGAAAAATTTAATCTTCTTTGATGTTCGGAACTTGTCGGAGCGTTAGGTGATGAAATCCGGAGCGAATTTGGACACATAGTCCATAAATGTGGAATTTAGCTTTAGAAATTGGGCCGTAGCTAGAGTTGTGTGAAGACGGATCCGGAATGGAATTTTGTCGACTCCGTTAGCTCAGTTGGGTGATTTCAGGTTTAGGAGCGTGTTCAGAATGTGCTTTCAAGGTCGGTTGTGGATTTATGCTTGAATTGGCCAAAGTTAGAATCTCGGCGATTTCGACCGATAGGTAAAATTTTGATATCGGACTCGAAATGGAATTTTGAAAGCGACAGCAGGTCCATAATGTCATTTATGACCTATGTGCAAAATTTGAGGTTATTCGGATGAGTTTAGACGTGTTTCGGTATCAGATGTTAATTCTAGAAATTTCATAAGTTCTTAGGCTTGAATCTATGCATATTTGATGATTTTGATGTTATGAGATGTGTTTTTAAGGCTCGACCAAGTTTGAATGAAAGGGTTGGTTGGCAGTTTTGGTTGAGGTCCCGGGGGCCTCAGGAGTATTTTGAGTGTTCAACGGAAATTTTTGGCTTGTAAGTCGTTGCTGGTTTTTTCTACAGCTGTGTTTTACTCTCTGCGATCGCAAGGGTTCACCCGTGATCCCGTAAGGTAAAAGTGAGAGGTACTGCGGTTGTTCTCTACGATCGCAGTGTGTTGGACTTGGTCAACGCGATCGCATGACTAGGACCGCGTTCGCATAGAGTATTATTGGTTTAAGGGAGATTCAATATTTTGTTCTACGGGGTCGCGTGGCCCCAAGCGCGATCGCGTAGCTTTGGGTCCTCAAGGTTCGCGATCACGTACTGCTTTCTGCGATCGCATAGCAAGATTCCAGGCGCGAGTTTCTTGACTCTCCGCGATCGCGACTCCTTGTCTGCGATCGCATATAACAAATGCCTGGGCAGTCTTTTAAAGACCGAAATCCGAGGGTTTATGTTATTTTCACCATTTTCGAATTTTGGAGCTCGGGAGAGGCGATTTTTGCACCTGGGTAACTTGGGTAAGTGATTTCTATACATTATAGATCAATTTCCATGATTTCAATCTTAAATCCAACCATTAATTTCGAAAATTTTGGGTAGAAAATGGGAAAAATGGGATGAACTTCATATACCGAAATATTGAGTTTTGATTGGGTGTTTGACCTCCGATTTGAGAGATTCTTATAAGGTTAGACTCGTCAATGAATGTGTGTCCAGAAAATATAAATTTTACCCGATTCCGAGACTTGGGCCCATGGGACTTTTTGGGCGTATTTCCTAATTTTGCGTATTAGCTTATAAATAATTAGCTATTTTGTTCCCTTAAAGTGATATTTACACCATGTAATCGATATGAATAGATTTGGGCCACCCGGAGTCAAGTACTCGTGGAAAGAGCGTGGTATTGAGTTGATTAGCGCGGTCAAGGTAAGTGGCTTGCCTAATTCTGTGTTGGAGACTTTCCTTTAGGCATTTTTATACTGATTTTATTATGTAGACGCCGTGTACGCGAGGTGACGAGTGCGCACACGGGTCATTGTTGCTAAAATCCTTTTTTTACTCCTACGAAATCGCTCATTTTCATTTACATATTACTGTTTCCGTCCTAATAGAGTAGATAGCTTAAGAGCAAGCATGCCTACCTGTTCGGACTTGATTTCCTCTTATTTGTTACTAGTCACATCATGCTTAGGTAGCTTTACTCTATTCTTGCCTGTTGTTTTTCCTAAATTTTCTTAAGCCATAATTGACATACTTCTACTTTCATATTTAAATTGGAACTACGGACAAGATCCGAGATCTTTCCCCCTGTACTGCATTTCATATTTAAATTGGGACTACGGATCGAGATCCGGGAGCTTTCCCCTGTACTGAAAAGCATATTTAAATTGGGACTACGGACATAGATCCGGGAACTTTCCCCCTGTACTGCATAGCATATTTAAATTGGGACTACAGATTGAGATCCGGGAGCTTTCCCCGTGTACTGCATTGCACATTTACTGTTGAGATATATGTTGTGCTGAGCTGAAGGCTCTCTTTCTGTTATCAAATCTTTCCGTCTTCGTTAATCCTGTTTATCATTGCTTATCTGTAATTCACTATTTTAAATTATATATATTGACTTGTTTTTACAAACTCAGTAGGGCCTCAACCTAACCTCGTCACTACTTGAGTGGGGTTAGGCTTGGCACTTACGGAGTACCGAATGTGGAGTACTCACGCCCTTTCCTGCACATGTCTGTGCAGATCCAAGTACCAACACCCAGTATCGTGGCTAGGAGTCGTCCTAGCAGCAGTCAGGAGACCGCGAGGTAATTCTTCCGCATCCGTAGAATCCCACGAGTCCCTTCTACTCTAGTATAGGCATAGAAGACTTGTGTATTTTCCACTATTTTATTGTATAGAGCTACATTTAGTACAGAGCTTGTGACTATGGGGACATTTTGGAGGATAAAATGGTCGTGACAAGTTGGTATCAGAGCGTCTAGGTTCGTAGGAGTCACAAGTCACAAGCCAGTTTATTAGAGTCTCGCGGATCGATGCGGAGACATCCGTATCTATCTTCGAGAGGCTATGTAACTGTTAAGAACAATCAAATTCCTTGGAATTCCTTATCGTGCTAGTTGCTGTCATCAAATTCTTAAACTCTATTCTATTCTTGCTTGCAGATGGTTCGTACCCTACCGGACGTACTGATGACCAGGAACCCGAGCCCCCAGTCAGAGCCAACAGAGGCAGGGGCCGGGGGAGGGGACGAGCACGCGGTGCAGCCCGAGAACCGGCTAGAGCAGAGGCAGAGGAGCCCCCAGCAGCTACAGTTGGAGGGGCACAGGAGGTCCCTACTGTTACCCCAGACCTCCAGGAGACATTGGCCTAGTTCTTGAGTGCCTTCAACACTCTGTCTCAGGCGGGTCTACTCCCGATAGCTCCAGCTACATCCCAGGCCGGAGGAGGGACACAGACTTTTGCAGCCCGTACTCCTGAGCAGAGGGTTCATATTGGGCAGGTTCCAGAGTATATTCCTATGACCCCAGCAGCTCCAGCTCAGCATGAGGCTAGGATAGCTGTTCCCGAGGCAGAGCAACTCTGACTTGAGAGGGACAAGAAGTACCAGCCACCTGAGTTCCCCGGACTAGCTTCGGATGACGCCTTGGGTTTTCTTGAGGGTGTCATCGCATTCTCCACACTATGGGTATTGTGGAGACGAGTGGGGTATCTTCCACTTCTTTCCAGCTGAGGGGAACAACTTATCAGTGGTGGCGTGATTTTGAGCTTAGTAGCCCGGACGAGGCAGTTTCACTTACTTGGGCTCAGCTTTCCGAGATGTTCTTACTTGAGTTTGTCCCTCAGAGCTTCAGGGATGCTTGGTATGCGGAGTTTGAGCAGCTACGCCAGGGTGCCATGACTATGTTAGAGTATGCAGTCCGTTTCAGCAATTTGGCTCGCCATGCACCAACTTTGGTTGTCATTGTCAGAGAGAAGGCTCGGCGCTTTATTGAGGGACTCCACCCCAGTATTCGGACCAGTATGGCCAGAGAGCTGGAGACCGATATTACTTACCAGCAGGCCGTGATTATTGCCCAGAGGATTGAGACTATGTTAGCCCGGGACAGGGAGGAGTGAGAGGCCAAGAGGTCTCGAGAGACTGGTAATTTTTCAGGAGCCCGTGCACCAGCATCACGCTATGGTAGGGGTTTTGTGAGTCGCCCTGTTCATTCAGCTCTCCCAGCAGCCATCGGTACTTCAGCTCCTCCTTGTCCTCAAGAGCCTTATTATGCACTACCAGTATCTCAGGTGCCTCCTGCTCGAGTTTCTATCACTGGCCAGCCCGACAGGCCAGTTCAGAGTCAGCAGCGGCCGCCACGTCCTCCGAGGGGTTGCTTTGAGTGTGGTGACCCTCATCATATGATCAGAGATTGCCCTAGAGCGAGGAGGGGTGCACCACCTAAGACTTATCAGTGTGCACCCCCTCAGATTTATTAGGCTCCACGTCTTCCACCAGGTCCTGCAACTATTCTTCCAGCCCCAACTGCTACCCCACCACCTAAGGCAGCTCGAGGTGGAGGTCGGAGAGGTCGAGGTCTCCCTAGAGGGGGAGGCCAGGCCAGGTATTATGCTCTTCCGGCCCGGTCCGAGGCCGTTGCTTCAGATTCAGTCATTACAGGTATTGTTCACGTTTTTCATAAGGATGCATCGGTATTATTTGACCCAGGCTCTACATATTCATATGTGTCTTCCTATTTTGCTTCACATCTGGGGATAGCCCGGGATTCTTTGAGTCCCCCTGTTTATGTTTCTACTGGATGGGAGATTCTCTTGTTGTGGACCGCGTATATCGGTCATGTTTGATTACTATCAGTGGTTTTGAGATCAGAGCTGATTTGCTACTACTTAGTATGGTAGATTTCAATGTTATATTGGGTATGGACTGGATCTCTCCCTATTTTGCTATTCTTAATTTTCACGCCAAGATCGTGATGCTGGTTATGCCAGGATTTCCGAGGTTTGAGTGGAGAGGTTCCTTGGAGTATACTCCCTGCCGAGTCATTTCTTTTCATAAGGCTCAGCGGATGGTTGAAAATGGGTGTAACGAACCGGTCGGTCGTTCTGTGAGATTTTACCCCGTTTCCCCCATTTCTGCATTTGTTATATATTGCTAGCCTATTTTTGTTGTGTTGGGTCAGTTGGTTTGGGCCCGGAGTGGTTATGGTGAGAATTGAGGTATTTAGTCTCTTAAAGAAGCCTAATAGTTGAGAAAGTCAACTGAGAGTTGACTTATTGGTAAACAACCTCGGAATGTGGATTTTATGGCCCGGATAGCTTCATTAGGTGATTTGGGACTTAGGAGTGTGTTCAGAATATTTAGTTTATGTCCGGTGTAGAATTTAGATTGAATTGGCGAAAGTTAGTTTTTGGTCATTTTCGGGCGGCAGTGGAAAATAGGCTATCAGGGTCGGAATGGATTCTGGAAGTTAGAGCAGGTTCATAATTTCATTTTGGATATGTCTGCAAAATTTCAGTTCAATCGGAGGTGTTTTGGTTGGTTTCGGCGTAGTTGGCGAAATTTGGAAGTTTCAAAGTTCATAGGCTTGAATTTGATGCGATTTCGGTGTTGTTGCATTGGTTTTGATGTTCTGAAGGCTCGAATAATTTTGAATGATGTTATGGGATATGGTTGTATGTTGGTTGAGGTCCCAAGGGCCTCGGGTGTGTTTCGGGTGACTAACGGACCAATTCTTGGCTTGAAAACTGGGAAGATTTCTGCTGGTGTGAGGTTCTGGTTTCCTTCTATGCGATCGCGTGAGGATGTTTGCGATCACGTAGGGTTAAATAGTGGGGAAGGCATTTTTTTCTACGCGATCGCGTAGGTTGGGCTGGTAAGGCAATGCAATCGCGTGGGAATTTCTGCGATCGCATAAGGTATTTTGAGGCGCGTGTGTGCGGTGGAGAATTTGTTCTATGCGATCGCGTGTTTTGGTCTGCGATCGCATTGGTTGGTTGGTCTGTGAATCACAATCGTGTGGCAATGTTTGCGATCGCAGTGAAGAAAACGTATTAGCTGGGCAGAATGTTTAAAAGGCATGTTATGCGAAATTGGCTCATATTTTCCTCCATTGTTGACGAGTTGGGAGCACTTTTGAGAGGATTGAAGAGGGAATTGAAGGGAATCACTTGGAGGTAAGGTTCTTAACTTCATAACTCTTTTATATGTGGATTTCTAAGTGATTAAACCATAGAATTGCTGGAATTAAAAATAAGTTGGGGAAAAAGGGGTGCATGGGAAATTTATTCTTCTTTTGAGGTTTTGAGTGGGAAATTATGGTCCGATTTTAGTGTTCTTGGTATGTATAGAATCGTGGGAGGGCGAGGATTCTAATTATGTAAAAATTATCGAATTCCGAAATGTGGTCCCAGGGCTCATGTTTGGCCGAATTTCGAGATTCTTGTATAATTTGATAATTTTCGATTGGGTTGAGTTCCTTTGATATATATTGATGATGTTAAGCTGGTTTTGGCTAGATTCGGAGAAATCTGGAGCAAATTTGAAGGGCAAGAGCGTTGCGGACTAGTGTTGTGGCCCGGTAGAGGTAAATAATGGTTATAAATCATGTCATGAGGGTATGAAACCTCGGACTTTACATCCCTTCACGGATTTTGAGTGACACACACACTGGATTACGAGTGTGGGGCGTGTACAAACTGAAAATTTCGAAATATGTTCCTCTTTAGGCAACTATTGAGTTGCGAAACTGCTTTTTAAGCATATGTTTACATTATTGCAATGGTTTGATATATTTGGGTTGTAAGCCATGTTTGAGGCCTAGTGCCGATCTGTTTTAACCCCTTGGGAGCTATTTTACTAATATTCTTACTACTTTGAAACTATGATTTTACACTCAGTCTTTCTTGTGAAATTGTTGACACTCCTATTTGATGATATTACTATTTCTTGAAATGAAATACTATTTTGGGTCGAAAATCCCGTTTATTTATGGCTCGAGTGGCATGATGAGAGTGTCTGACTGAGTGAGGCCGAGGGCCCATATTATGAGGATGTTATGATATGAGAGAGTTCGAGTGCCTGGGAGTGATTGATGCTATGATTTGGCTTGTTTGTAGCGCTTGGGCTGTAGGAGCCCCTCCGGGGTCTATACATACCCCCAGTGAGAGCAGGTACCTACAGAGTGATGAGTGCCGAGTGACGAGTGATTGGGAGGCATACGTGACTGTGAGGTGCTGAGGGACTGATTACGAGTGATGGTGAGGTATGCCCGAGGGGCTGATTATGATTGACCGTGAGGCATGCCCGAGGGGATGATTATGATACATGTTTTGCCCTAGGGGCTACTTATGATTTTACTACTTTCACTCTGAGCTTATGAAATATGTTTTGCCCGAGGGGCCTCTACATGAGTCATTGCATTTTATCACTAAACCTTTCGGTTGAAGTTGTTGAAAAATATACATTCTTCAAAGGATTTTTCTGAAGTTAGTTTTAAGGCATGACGATTTCATACATCTATGTTATACCATTAGAAAGTAAGGATGTGTATATTGCGATTTGATGGCATTGATTTTATGTATTTCCTTGCCGCTTAGACTTGATTTATTTCACTACTACTGAGTTGGCGTACTCACATCACTCCATGCACCTCTGTGTTCAGATTCAGGTGCAGATATCGAGCATTGGCCATCTTTTTTTTTTTCTGCGCGGAGCTGGATTTGCAGGATATAGAGGTAGCTCTTCAGCGTCTGTAGCATCTCTGTTTTTCCCTTCTTGTTGTATCTAGCTTTCATTCTGAGGTTTTGTATTATGATAGTATATTTTGGCTCATTCTTTTAGATGCTCATGACTTGTTGGCTCCGGGTTTTGGCGTTAGTGGCACTTTTTATTGGCCTACTTTATTTAGTAACCATTGTATATTTATGAAATTCTTGGATTTTTGATTGGGATTTTGAAAGAAATTGTGAACATGTGGTTATTAGCTAGCCTAGTTCCACGAAAGGCGCCATCACAGCCGGTTTAGGATTTGGGTTCATGACAAGGGGTGTGATGCATATTTGGCTTATGTTAGAGATGTTAGTGCTGAGACCCCTACAGTCGAGTCAGTTCCAGTTTTCAGGGACTATTCTGATGTATTTCCAGCTGATCTTCCGGGTATGCCGCCCGATTGAGACATTGATTTCGGCATTGACTTGTTGCCGGGCACTCAGCCCATTTACGTTTCTCCTTATCGCATGGCTCTCCTGAGTTGAAGGAGTTGAAGGAGCAGTTACAGGAGTTGCTAGAGATGGGATTCATCAGGCCTAGTGTATCACCTTGGGGCGCTCCAGTATTATTTGTGAAGAAAAAGGATGGCTCGATGCATATGTGTATTGACCATTGGTAACTGAATAAGGTGACAGTGAAGAAGAAGTATCCATTGCCTCGCATTGATGATCTATTTGACAAGTTACAGGGTGCTAGAGTGTTATCCAAGATTGATCTACGTTCTGGTTATCATCAGTTGAAGATTCGGGAACCGGATACCCGAAGACTGCCTTCAGGACCAAATATGGCCACTATGAGTTCCTGGTTAGTAATTTGGGCTGACCGATGCCCCAATAGCCTTCATGCACCTGATGCACAACATATTTCGGACTTATCTTGATACTTCCATCATTGTGTTCATTGATGATATTCTGGTATATTCTACGTCCCAGGAGGACCATGAGCAGCACTAGAGGACCGTGCTTCAGACATTGAGGGAGAAGAAGTTGTATGCCATGTTTTCTAAGTGTGAATTTTGGCTTGATTCTGTGGCATTCCTAGGCCACGTGGTGTCTTCAGATGGGATAAAGGTAGATCCGAAGAAGGTGGAGGCGATACAGAGTTGGCCCAGACCCGTCCTCAGCTACTGAGATCCGTAGTTTCCTCGGTTTAGCTGGGTTTTATCGCTGTTTTGTGGAGGGATTTTCATCCATTTCAGCGCCTATGACCAGACTGACCCAGAAGGTTGCATATTTTATATGGACTGAGGAGTGTGAGGAGAGCTTTCAGAAGCTCAAGACAGCCCTGACTACAGCTCATGTGTTGGTTTTGCCTACCAGTTCCGGGTCCTATACAGTTTATTGTGATGCTTCGAGGATTGTCTTGGGAGCGGTGTTGATGCAGGACGGTAGGGTGACTGCCTACGCGTCCAGACAGTTCAAGGTCCATGAGAAAAACTACCATGTTCATGATCTCGAGTTGGCAACGATTGTTCACGCCCTGAAGATATGGCGTCATTATTTATATGGTGTTCCCTACGAGATATTCACGGATCACCGGAGTTTGCAGCACATGTTTAGGAAGAAGGATCTAAATTTGCGCCAACGTAGGTGGTTGGAGTTGCTAAAGGACTATGACATCACTATATTATACCACCCGGGGAAGGCCAATGTGGTGGCCGACGCCTTGAGTCGCCAGGCGGAGAGTTTGGAGATTTTGGCATACCTTAATGCAACTCAGAGGCCTCTAGCCTTAGATGTTCAGTCCTTAGCCAGTCAGTTCGTCATGTTGGATCTTTCTGAGCCTTGCCGGGTATTATCTTGTGTTGTTGCTCGATCTTCCCTTCATGACCGTATCAGAGAGTGCCAGTATGATGATCCCCACATTTTGGTTCTTCAGGACAGATTCCGACGGGGTGATGCCAGAGATATAACTATAGGAGATGGCGGGGTGATGAGGATGGAGGGTCGCATCTGTGTGCCCAACGTGGATGGGCTTCGGGAGTTGATTCTAGAGGATGCCCATAGTTCGTGGTATTCCATCTATCCGGTTACCGCGAAGATGTACCAGGATCTGAGACAGCACAAATGGTGGAAAAGAATGAAGAAGGATATAGTGGAGTTTGTAGCCAAGTGTCTCAACTGTCAGCAAGTCAAATGTGAGCATCAGAGACCGGGAGGGTTACTTCAGCAGATTGAGATTCCAAAGTGGAAGTGGGAGCGGATCACCATGGACTTTGTTGTTGGACTTCCTCAGACTTTGAGGAAGCATGATACTATTTGGGTGATTGTGGATCGGCTGACCAAATCAGCCTATTTCATTCCAGTACTGGCTACATATTCATCGGAGAGGTTGACTGAGATTTATATCAGAGAGATTGTTCGCCTCCACGGTATTCCAGTATGTATCATTTCAGACAGAGGAACACAGTTCACTTCACGGTTCTGGAGAGCCGTTCAACAGGAGTTAGGCACCAGGGTAGAGTTGAGTACAACCTTTGACCTTCAGACGTACAGGAAGTCCGAGCGAATGATTCAGATTCTCGAGGATATGCTCCGTGCATGTGTGATGGATTTTAGGGGGTCATGGGATCCATAATTTCCTCTTGCAGAGTTTTGCAGGTGTCCCGTGGGATGGTTTGAGCCGGGTGAGGCCCAATTGTTGGGTACAGACTTGGTTTAGGATGCCCTAGACAAGGTGAAGGTGATTCAGGAGAGACTTCACACAGCTCAGTCCAGGCAGAAGAGCTATGTGGACCGGAAGGTTCGTGACTTGGCATTTATGGCTGGTGATCGAGTTTTGCTTCGGGTATCGCCTATGAAGGGCGTCATGAGGTTCGGGAAGAAAGGCAAGCTGAGTCTGAGATTTATTGGCCCTTTTGAGGTGTTGCGACGTGTTGGGGAGGTTGCTTATGAGCTAGCCCTGCCTCCCAGCCTAGCAGGGGTTCATCCGGTTTTCCACGTCTCCATGCTCCAGAAGTATAACGGTGACCCGACTCATGTCTTGGATTTCAGCTCAATCCAATTGGACAAGGATCTATCATACGTTTAGGAGCCTGTGGCTATATTGGACAGGCAGGTCAGAAAGCTAAGGTCAAAGGACATCGCGTCAGTAACGGTTTAGTGGAGGGGTCATCCATCCGAGGAGGCAACTTAGAAGGCTGAGAAGTATATGCGGAGTCAGTACCCTCATCTTTTCACAGCTCTAGGTATGTTTCTACACTCGTTCGAGGACGAACGATTTTATTAAGAGGGGGAGGATGTAATGACCCGGACGGTCATTTTGGGAATTTATGCCTCGATCCCCTAATAACCGCTTCTCCCATGTCTATTTATGTTACTGGAACTTTTCGGAGCGGTGAGTGATGAAATCCGGAGCAATTTTGGACACAGTCCATAAATGTGGAATTTAGCTTTAGAAATCGGGCCGTAGCTAGAGCTGTTTGAAAATGGATCCAGAATGGAATTCTTTCTACTCCGTTAGCTCCGTTGGGTGATTTCGGGGTTAAGAGCGTGTTCGGAATGTGCTTTCAATGTCGGTTTTGGATTTAGGCTTGAATTGGCAAAAGTTAGAATCTTGGCGATTTCGGCCGATAGGTGGCATTTTGATATCGGACTCGGAATGGAATTCCGAAAGCTTCAGCAGGTCCGTAATGTCATTTATGACATGTGTGCAAAATTTTAGGTCATTCGGATGAGTTTAGACGTGTTTCGGCATCGGATGTGAATTCTAGAAATTTCATAAGTTCTTAGGCTTGAATCTATGCATATTTGATGATTTTGATGTTATGAGATGTGTTTTTAAGGTTCGACCAAGTTTGAATGAAGTATTAGGGTTGTTTGGTAGTTTTGGTTGAGGTCCCGGGGGCCTCGAGTGTGTTTCGGGTGTTCAACGGAAATTTTTGGCCTATAAGTCTTTGCTGGTTTTTCTACAGCTGTGTTTTACTCTGTGCGATCGCAAGGGTTCACCCGCGATCGCGTAAGGAAAATGTGAGAGGTCCTGCAGTTCTTCTCTGCGATCGCAATAAAAGGTGTAGGATCGCAGAGTGTTGGAATCTTGGTAAACGCGGTCGCATGATCAGGACCGCGTTCGCATAGAGTATTCTTAGTTTGGGGGAGTTTCAATATTTTTTCTACGCGGTCGCGTGGCCCCAACCGCGATCGCGTAGCTTTGGGTCCTCAAGGTTCGCGATCGCGTACTGCTTTCTGCGATCGCATAGCATGATTGCAGGCGCGTGTTTCTTTACTCTCCGCGATCACGACTCCTTGTCTACGATCGCATATAACAAATGCTTGGGCAGTCTTTTAAAGACCCAAATCCGAGGGTTTGTGTTATTTTCACAATTTTCGAATTTGATAGCTCGGGAGAGGCGTTTTTTTGGAGGTTTTTGCACATGGGTAACTTGGGTAAGTGATTTCTATGCATTATAGATCAATTTCCATGATTCCAATCTTAAATCCAACCTTTAATTTTGAAAATTTTGGGTAGAAAATGGAAAAAATGGGATAAACTTCATAGACCGAATTATTGAATTTTGTTGGGTGTTTGGCCTCTGATTTGAGATATTCTTATATGGTTAGACTCATGAGTGAATGGGTGTCCGGAAAATATAAATTTTACCCGATTTTGAGACGTGGGCCCGGGGGACTTTTTGGGCGAATTTCCTAATTTCGCGTATTATCTTATAAATAATTAGCTATTTTGTTCCCTTAAAATGATATTTACATCATGCAATCAATTTGAATAGATTTGCGCCACCCGGAGTCAGATACTCGTGGCAAGAGCGTGGTATTGAGTTGATTAGCGCGGTCAAGGTAAGTGGCTCGTCTAATATGTGTTGGGGACTTTCCCTTAGGCATTTTTATACTGATTTTGTTATGTGGACGCCGTGTACGGGAGGTGACGAGTGCGCACATGGGTCATTGTTGCTATAATCCTATTTTGCTACTAGTCACATCATGCTTAGGTAGGTTTACTTTATTCTTGCCTGTTGTTTTTTCTGGATTGTCTAATTAAGCCATAATTGACATACTTCTAATTAAGCCATAATTGACATATTTAAATTGGGACTATGGACCGAGATCCGGGAGCTTTCCCCCTGTACTGCATTTCATATTTAAATTGGGACTACGGACAGAGATCTGGGAGCTTTCCCCCTGTACGGAAATGCATATTTAAATTGGGACTACGGACAGAGATCCGGGAGCTTTCCCCCTGTACTACAGCATATTTAAATTGAGACTACAGACTGAGATCCGAGAGCTTTCTCCGTGTACTGCATTGCACATTTACTGTTGAGATATATGTTGTGCTGAGTCGAAGGCTCTCTTTCTGTTATCAAATCTTTTCGTCTTCGTTAGTCCAGTTTAACATTGCTTATCTGTATTTCACTGTTTTAAATTGTATATATTGACTTGTTTTTACAAACTCATTAGGGCCTCAACCTGACCTCGTCACTACTTGACTGGGGTTAGGCTTGGCACTTACAGAGTACTGAATGTGGAGTACTCACGTCCTTTCCAGCTCATGTTTTCCACATGTGCAGATCCAGGTACCAGTACCCAGTATCATGGCTAGGAGTCATCCTAGCAGCAGCCAGGAGACCGCGAGGTAATTTTGCCGCATCCGCAGAATCCCACGAGTCCCCTTCTACTCTAGTATAGGCATAGAAGACTTGAGTATTTTCCACCGTTTTATTGTATATAGCTACATTTAGTACAGATCTTATGACTATGGGGACATTCCGAGTTTTGGAAAGTGAAGTGTATATGGTGAGCAGTTATGTTATATCTACTTGAGTTCTTTTCTATCTTTATTTTATTGATTCTGTCATTTTTCCGCAAATGTTAGGCTTACCTAGTCATAGAGACTAGGTGCCGAAACGATATCTTTCGGAGGGTAAAATGGGTCGTGACATTAGAAGTGTTTGAAAATTATAAAAAGTAAGTGTTATATCTATAATTTCACATATGTATATTACATAATTGATAATAAAATTAATATATGCGAGTTACATAAATAGGGAACATATTGCTGAAATCAAGATATCACATGTAAGCATCGTTTGACTCAACATCAACTTGATCATGTGCATTTTGATACATTTCATGAGTGGTTCAAGGATCAAGTAGGTATGTCACGACCCAAAATCTGCTAAGGGCGTGATGGCGCCGAACACCATCATCAGGCAAGCCAACACTCATTAGATAAGTAAAATTCCTATTTTAGTATTCTGAAATCGTTACTTTTCATTTCATTTTACAACGATCAATAAAATTTACTGAGTGAATAGCGATGTTTTAACGACATAATTAACAAATACATCCCAAAATCATTCCAGAATCCGGTGTCACAAGTGCATGAGCAATTTCTAAGAAACAAATGTAATACAATAGCTGTCCGGAATACAAATTGGACAGAAAAGAAAATACAATACTCTGAAGGAGGCTCTACTGGCCGCGAGCCGTCTCGAGGGAAGCAGCTCACCTAAGCCCCCATATCAACCATACCTCTGCGCCAAGCTAGGTCACTAAATGTACATGTGCCTATGCAACAAAAACACACAACAAGTGTAGTATGAGTACGAAAAAAACGTGTACTCAGTATCCCTCTTAACCTCGAAGAGGTAGTGACGAGAAGTCGACTTTGACACTCATTAGGGCCAAACATTAGAGTTACATATAAGGCTAAGCATGAATGGAAAATATGAACAAGTAATAAAGACAGGGAAAGCCAGGTATCCTCACAAGTACCTTTCTATGTCAAGTTCCTATCGTACAAGTTACTAATTCATTTTCCCGGGGTATTTAACGGTTAAACAACCACAGAGAAATACCAATCAACTAACATGCACATAACATGCCGTGAGCATATGGCTGATACAACAAAATAATAAATGTTCACTGCCGAAGGGTCGAACGACACGAACCATAGATGCATCTATTACCCCCGTTCGTGAATCGTACATTCGATGCAGTCAAAATAAATAATAGAGTTACCCCGCTGGCGAATTATACATGCGACTCAGGTACTCATATAAAATAATAGAGTTACCCCGCTCGCGAATTATACATACGACACAGGTACTCATATAAAATAATAGAGTTACCCCGCTCGTGAATTATATATGGAACTCAGGTACTCATATATACACACATTCAACAGAAAATCAGGGGATTATTTGGGGATATTCTTCCAAGGGAAAACCAATAAATTAAATAATGACAGGTGACATTAGATATCCATGTAAATAATTCGATGACGCCAAGAAACTCTAAATTTATCATTAAGATTACAAGATACAGCACGTAGAGCATGCTTGTGGATCCTAAACTCCCCCGACATAAACATAATAGTAGCTACGCACGGACTCCAGTCACCTCTTGCATATGTAGCCCCCCATAAATAGTAGCACATATTTAATTATTTTACCTATGGGGACAATTCCCTCATACAAGGTTAGAAAGGAGACTTACCTCGCTCTGAAGATTCATAACCGGCTTCCAAGACCTTTCGATGACTCAAATTGATGCACAACGCCCCAAAACTATCCAAAATAACAGGAAAACCAATAAAAATATACTCATACTTATAAAAATTCAAATTATATAAATTCCCAACTCCGCTCAGAAAGTCGATAAAATCACCCTCGAGCCCACGTGCCCGGATTCTGAAACTTTTCAAAGATAAAGATTACCCATAACCTCCAAAACTCAAATATACAATTCTCTCTCAATTTCATGCCCCAATTCGTGGTAACAATCCAAAAATACAAATTCTAGGTCTTTCTTTAGAAATCCCAAATTTCCACAACTTTTCATGTTAAATCTATACATAATCATGTATTTAACTCAATAACTAGTATATATCACTTACCTCGTGCTTGGTGGTGAAAATGGCACATATATGTTGCTCCAAAATCCGATTCCATGGAGAAAATATGGTGGAAATGAGCCAAACCCTCGTCTTAAAATAACACACTTCCCAACCCGTATTTTCGCACCTACGGTCAAGCAGCTGCAGCTGCGGTATTATAGGTGCGGCAAAAACCTGCACATTCCTCCTGCATGGCAAGACTCCACACCTGCGCTTTCCCTTCCGCATCTTCACCTTCGCAGGTGTTGACATAACGTCGCACCTGCACCCCTATCCAAGCCAGTCCTTTTCCGCTTCTGCGACACCAAGGCTGCTTCTTGTGGCTACGCACCTGCGGCCAAAACCTCGCAGATTTACACCAGAGACCGACAGCCTTAGCCTTTCTCAAACTTCCAAATTCTATCCGATAACCACCCGAAATCCACCCGGGACCCCGTCCAATCATACCAACCAGTTCCAAAATATAATGCGGACCTGCTCGAGGCCTCAAGTCACATCAAATAACATCGAAACAATGGATCACAACTCAATTAAATCTCTATGAACTTTGAAATTTCCAACTGCTACATTCGATGCCGAAATCTGTCAAATCATGTCCGATTGACCCCAAATTTTTCACACAAGTCACATTCAACATTATGGATGCTCCAACTATCAGAATCAGAATCCGACCCCGATATAAAAATTCCACTTCCGGTTCATTTCCTCCAAAAACCTTTAAATTTCTAACTTTAGCCAAGTGACTCCAAAATGACCTACGGACCTCCGAATTTACCTATGATCGCGCTCCCAACATCAGAATCACCATACGGAGCTATTTCCAGACTTATGAAATTCTTCTAAAATGCTAACTTCCACAGTATACGCCGAAACTCTCCCCGGTCATCCAAAACCCGATCTGAACATACGCCCAAGTCCGAAATCATCATATGTACCTGCTAGAACCTTCAAATCCGGATTCTGGTCGTTTACTCAAAAATCCAATCTTAGTCGATTCTTCCAACTTAAGGCTTCCGAAATGATAACTTTCTTTCCAATTCGACTCCGAACTTCCCAAAATTCAATTCCGACCACGCCCACAAGTCATAATACCTGAAATGAAGTTGGTCATAGCCTTAAACCGCCAAACGACGTGCTAGAGCTCAAAATGACCGGTCGGGTCATTACAAAGTAGTAGGACTAAGTCATTGGTTACGTTAAATTATTTTCCTTGTACAAATATCCACATTTATAGTTGTATGTTTTATTTGGTTACGTATATGAGCTTGAATTCACATCTAACATCTTAAAGGATGTTAAAGTCCTTGCACAAGGGCCGAGTTACATTGCGAAATGATTTAATGCGTTCAATGTAAATAACGGGTATCGGTTTCGAACGAAGCAAAGTGAAGAATTTAAGGTGACACAAAATAGTGGTGTTTTGGTCGTTTCAAAGACTTAAAGTTATGCAAGTACAAGTGACAATACTCAAAAGTCTACAAATATCACATATTATGGCATATTGAATGATATTGTGGAGTTAAACTACTATGAAGAATTTAAGGCTGTGTTAGTTAAGTGTGATTGTGTTGATGTAATCAAAGGTAGAGGAGTTTAGGAAGATGCCTTGGGTTTCACACTTGTGAATTTTTCACGCCTAACAGACTCTAGCGTTCGGGAACGTCATGAGCCCTTTATTTTTGCAGAATAAGCTCAACAAGTAATATTTGTACAAGATCCTGAAGATCATAAATGGTTTGTCCCTAGGTTAATTAAACCTCGAGATATTCTTAATATGGGAGAGGAAAATAGTTTGCAGTTTGAGTCATATATACAGAGTGCTGCTACTGGCTTGGCTCTCTTAAAAAATACTCATGTTCCAGAAGATGAGCATAATGATTGGGTAAGAAGTGGTGTCGATAGGATAGTAATTGATACAAAGGTACATTCTCAAGCTTCTCAAAATGATGGTAAAGCTAGTGTTGAGAGAGGAAATGACAATGAACATGAATATGATTCTGAATAAGATAGGTGGAACTTATAGAATATTTTTCTTGCAAGTGTTATTTAATAACTTCATGTGATTTTTTTACTGCAGAAATTTGAATAAATATACTTTTTTGCTTTCAATTTGAGTCATTTTATAGAAGATACATGTTAGTCAGCTATGGATTTTCCATGTTAGTATTGGTTGATTTGAGTCAATTTGTTGTGCTTTCTTTTACTTATATTTTGCTGATTGTAGCCATTGTATTGCAATACGCTAAGGTGTTATTATCAATGGACAATAGTTTTTGCTGGTGCATCAATACTTTTTATCTCTTTAACTATCTCTGTCACAAGGCTTTATTCGTGTGCACAAATTGCTATTCATTTTTTTCACAATTTGAGATGAGGACGATGTTTTCTCCTATTTTTTGTGTGACATGTTGATTGGTTGGAGTTAATTTGGTACTAGTATAACTTAATGCATATAGATAACTTATTTATTTTGAAAAAGGAACTATGCAAACTAGAGGTCGCAACTGACTGGTAATTGAACAAGATTATGATGAAGATGTGAGACCTTATATTGAGCACTAGATGGATGGTCAAAACTACTCTAGAGCCCAGCCATATATTGATCAGTTGATGGATAGTCAGAACTACTCTGACGCCCAAGCACATGGTGGTCAATCTAATGAGTTGAATAGTTCTGATCGTGGCATTGAGATTCAACATAATGACAATTTAGGTAATGCTTCTGTAGTATTGCAATCTGATTATGTATAATAATAGATGATGGCTTTCAACACTGTTTATCCTTGTTTCCTTCTAATGGTTGGATGTTGGTCTTTTATAATAGAGGTTGTGCCAATGGTTAGGTGCAGATGATTTTCTTGGATTTTGTTAAACTAGTTTAGCTCTGTTTAGGATTTTGTACTTAACTCATTGATTTTCTGGGTTTAACTCGTTGGTGATCTTAGGCTATTCAGAACATTGCA
The DNA here is from genome assembly GCA_005239505.1 of Nicotiana paniculata. Lineage (NCBI taxonomy): Eukaryota > Viridiplantae > Streptophyta > Magnoliopsida > Solanales > Solanaceae > Nicotiana > Nicotiana paniculata. The sequence goes on from ML315305.1 coordinate 54,879, forward strand.
TATTATGGTAGGCTTCCGTAAAGACATCTTGATTTTTGGGTTCTTTTTCTGCCCATTTCTCGACGAAATTGGACATGGATTTGGAGTTCTCAAATTTGAAGGCTATTGTCAACATGATTGTATTTATATTCTTGGGATGAAATGGCCATACCTCCTTGTTAAGTGAAGACATTGTTACTGAGACTTCTATGAAGAAATAAAGATCTAGAACAACATGGCATGGAGACAAACAATCCATACCCAATATCACATCAAATCAACCATACTGAGCAGCGAAAGATCCACTCTGGTCTTCAGACCCCCAATAGTCACCACACATGACCGATTATACACGGTCCACAATAATAGTATCGCCCACAAGAGTAGATACATGAACAGATGGACTAAAGACTCACGAGGCATATAAAAAAAATTAGAAAAATACGAGGAAACATATGAATAAGTGGAACCAGGGTCAAATATTACAAAGGCATCTTTATAGAAAATTGAGACAATACATGTAATCACTGCATCTTAAGCAATAACATCAGGTCTGGTAGGGAGGGCTAGAAACGGGCCTTGGCACCCCCTAATCTGCTTCCCCCTCTCGGGCGACCCCTAGCTGACTGGGCTCCACCCCGGGCTTGCTGAGTGGGTGGTGGAGGGGCTGGTGCTGATCCCATAGACTTAACTCCTCTTCGGAGTGGGAGCTCCCAATATACGGGGACACGCTCTCCTCATGTGACCAAACTCCCGACACTCATAACAACTCTTTGGTGCTGGTATTGGGGACTAAATGGAGCCTCGAGCACCGAGATAACTGGCAGAAGGACCCGACATGGACGAACCCTGAACCGATGGAGCAGGGGACGAACTCTGTGCTGGAAAGGCACCGAGAGATGAGCGTCCATAATGATAATTATGAGAACCATGGCCAAATGATGCACCACGGTGAACTGGGTGAGCCGTCTGAGCATGTTTGAAAAGACGACCTCTATCGTGCTGGAATTGACCACTATAAAGAGCACCACTAAATCCACCATATCCACGGGGCTTCTTGGCCTCCCTCTTAACCCTCTTCTAACTGCGAACAATCACAATCTGATGAGCAATGTCGACAACCTCATCAAAAGTAGCACTAGTCATACTCTCCCTCTAGCATAAGCAATCACGGCTGAAAAGTGAGGCCATCTATAAACCTCCTGATCCTCTCCCTGTCTGCGGATCACAATATGACGAGCAATGTCGACAACCTTATCAAATGTAGCACCAGACACACTCTCCCTCTGGTCATAAGTAATCGCATCTAAAAAGTGAGGCCATCTATAAACCTCATGATCCTCTCCCTATATGTGGGAACCAACCAGATAACAAGATGGGCCAACTCTGAGAATCGCATCTCATACTGCGTCACAAACATATCACCCTCACGAAGCTGCTCAAATTGTCTGTGCAGCTCTTCTCTGCGGAATGAACTTCTCTAGAAAGATAACGGAGAACTGCTGCCAGGTAAGGGGCGCTAAGGTGACCGGCCTACACCTATTGTAAGCCTCCCACAAACTGAATGTAGCCCCAGAGAACTGAAAGGTAGTGAATAAGACCCAAGTGGTCTCCAGAATACTTGTTTGACGGAATATTCTCTAACATCTGTCTAAGAAACCCTGTGCATCCTCTCCCTCTGCACCACTAAAGATGGAGGCTGGAGTCTCCCAAACCTCTCCAATCTATGATGCTCATCCTCAAGCATAGCAGGAACCACATAGTCCTGATCAGCTGCAACCAGTTGAGCTGGTGTGCCCCCGGTGTCTGGAGTCCCTATACTGCCTGTTCAGGTGTGTGGACAGCGGGAGTCTGAGTGCCTCCCCTAGCCTGAGAAGTCGCTATAGTCATCAAAACAGAGACCGCCTGACCAAGGCCTGTGCACACGGTCAGAATCTGAGCTATGGCCTCCTAAAGGATAGGAATCGCGATGGGCATAGGTGGTGGACAGTTGGTGCATCCACAAATGGGATCTGGTTCTAACCTAGGGCAACTGGTGGATATGTAGGTACTACCCTAGCTGATGTGTAGGTTGCACCTTTGCCCCTACCACAACGTCTATCGCGAACTCAGTCTCTCGCGGCCCTGGCTGGTGGTACTGAGGTTTGTCCATACTTCCCAGTAGTACGGTCCTCACCCTCAGTGAGAGAATGAAACAACAGAAGTTTAGTTACCAGAATCAACAGATTTGCATGACAAGAATTCAAGAATGTGGAGTACAGACATCTCCATACCAACTTGTCACGACCCAAATACCTAACCTGTCGTGACGACACCTATCATGGAATTAGGAAAGACAACACTCTCAATATGCTTTCAATATATAACAGAAGTGCGCTAAATCAGTTAAACTAACTAAAGGCTCGCATAACAACAGGGTAAAGACCCGAAATACAAGTGCGGAATAATAGCCCGACGTCGGGGTGACACTAAGTCACGAGCATCTAACAACCAGTCTAGAAATAGAGTCTACTAAATTTTGTGCCAAATTCCAATACAATAGAGAGAAAAAAATAAGAAAGGAGAAACAAGGATTGTGGACGCCGACAGCTACCTCGTAAGTCTCCGATAATCAGCTCGAGCACGAACTCAGCGACTGCTAAAACCGCACACACCAGGATCTGCACATGAAGTGCAGGGTGTAGCATGAGTATAACCAACTCAGCAAGTAATAGAATTAAGTAAGGAACTGAGAAGCAGTGACGGGCTGTGAAAAAACGGTTCATTTCAAATGTTTTTAGTTAGGAGTGAACATGCTTTCAAATTCGGTAGCTTAAGTCAAATCAGTTCGAGATCAAGTAAAACTGATATGAATCTTCCAGTAATTTTACAACTAATACAGATAACAACTAAGTGCAACAATAAATAAAAGAAAGTACATCCTCTCAAGGCAGCAGTTACTCAACTCATCTCAATAACTCATACGCTTAGCTCTCAGCCCTCAATACACACACTCAATAGGTACATGTGCTCACTGGGGGTGTACAGACTCCGGATGGGATCCTTCAGCCCAAGCGCTATATTGTTGTGGCATGCAGCCCGATCCAATATTGTTGCGGCATGCAACCCAATCCAATATTGTTGCGGCGTGCAACCCGGTCCATAATATATAAATATAATTCGAAGACTAGTTGCGTGCAACCCGATTCATATACATAAATATAACGCTTTTGCGGCGTGCAACCCGATCCATATACCTCACATAGCTCACAGCTGTGCACTCAGGCCCTATCTCAGACACTAGCCTCTCCAGCCTCTCCAACCTCTCGGGCTCACATATCACAATAATCAGCCCAAACAGAGAATACAACAAGTATCAACAAGAAATGAGAGATAATGAAGATATGATACACAAGTAAGACGATGACTGAGTACAAGACAACAACTAGCAAGCAACAAGTATACGATGTCATGAGCCAAACTGGAGGATCATGACTAGCACCCGGGCCATACTTGCCGAGCATCAACGTACATTTTATCTAACCTTCTTTATTTTTTAAAGGGCCGAAGAGATCAATGTAAATGGTAGATACAGGTGATGAACAATAAACAATGAAAGATGATGGTATGAACCTACATCACATGGGATGACAAGACTACTAACTAACTACATATAAGGTACGAGCTATAATGCTGCCTTGAAAGACTATACAACAAAAATTAGCCAACAAGGCATACCAACTATACATGAGTCGACACCTGTCTATGAGCCTCTAAAGAAGCATAAGTGATACAACATTTCCGGAACAGGGCTCCGATAGACCCATAATATCTATAACAAAAATGCATACCAAGACCACGGCAAGTCCGAAGAAAGGATCTTGCTAATAACCGTTGAACTGGGAAGCTTACTGTGGTGGGGGAGATGTGTCTGCCTGTCTATCAGGACCTGCACCACGACATGCAGCGTCCACAAATAAAAAGGACATCAGTACAAATAAAGTACTGAGTATGTAAGGAAGGAAAGCATAAGTAAGAACAGTAATGTAAATAGGAATAGAGTATATACAACCTCTAACATCTAGGTATCTCTGAACTACTGACATGAAATACGTGATACGTACATATATATACATAAGCTTTTTAAACATACGCCTCTCTCTATGGGCAACATCATCATCATATCGTACTCGGCCATAATAGGCTCGGTAAAATGTATCCGGCCACGTAGAGCTCGGTAAAACTCAATTGATCTGTGGTTGCACAATAGGTGTTGTACCCGGCCGACTATAGCGCGGCTCGGTAAAAATGCATGTAGGACTCACTGGAATCATATTATGAACCTTTCGGAGTGACATAAGGTCGATATTCTCCGTACACGTTATTAAGACTGACTCTTCATCAAGAATCTTATAAGAATCAAGAAGTACCAACAACAATGATAACATAAGAATAAGAGAAGAAACCTCAACATCAATTGTTCCATAAGAAGGGAAACAATGTAAGTACTACTAGCTTCTAAGAGTAGAGTATCTTTGGAAGCTAGTTCATCGCATTATGTACAATCGGAGTCGTGAAAAAGAAGGAAAAGGATAGCCTCACATACCTTGTATAAATACTTCCCAACCTCAAGCTATGCAAATGTCACGACTCCTTAGTCTACAATAAGAAAAACGACACTATCGTTATCATTTAAGCGTCATAACTATTATGTATCGACCACAACCTTTTCTACAATGAAATGGACATATCCTACCCTATATATATGACTTCACACAAGTCAAAATAATCACCAAAAATCCCAAACAACATCAATAATAATCATATTGAGCCTCCCAAAGCAGTCCTCACAACCTAATCACTTCATACATAAGACGACCACTGTAGTAGTGTAAAATGACCCGGAAATGTTGCGACGAATGACCAGCCCACCACCCTACATCTATATGGTGTTTCTCCACACCTTTCTTCCTCCAACAATCCACAAAATAGTAGTAAAATATGCAGCCCAACAGCAGCACAAAACAGTCCACAAAACTGTCCGCTACAAATGAATAACTCGAACTCACGGCTTCCGATCACCGTCCCGTGAGTTCTTACAAGTATAGAACGAATTACCATGAATTTACAGCAGCAAAAATTAATGAAAGAGATCAGTAAACTCACCTTACTTGCTGAATAACTCAGCCTTATCTTGGTTCTTCAAACTCTAGTTTTTACCCTCAATGTGGATAATAGTTGGGAGGGAGCTTCCAGGGGTTTAGGTCTGGTTATATGTGAGATACAATGAGGTTTATATTGCAGGATATATGACTTTAAATGGGCTCTTTGGCTGACCCGAAATTTCCTCTTTTTGGGCTCTCATTTAACGAAGTAGGTGACACACCTACTTGTCACCTAGCAGCCTGTGCAGTCTCGCATCAATGCCTATATCTCTCTACTCTGATATCGTATTGATAAACGGTTTAATGCTTTGGAACGAGACTCATAGATATTTAATTTTGTGGGTATATCACCCCTTAATTCCAAGTAAATTGGGAGAAAAGCTTAGAAACATTGACCTAAAATTTAAATAAAATTATGAACATAAGTTGCGACTCTTTTTCTCGACTTTTGTTCCATAACTCATTTGACTTCAAGACTTATGATATGGATATTATATGATTTAAATACCTTAAACACAACATCTTGAGAATATTAAGAAACCTTAGGTTTACCCAAAAATATGGGTTACAACATCCTTGATTCGTTTAACTTCTAATACTTGTTAATCACCCTTATACACTCTTGTATCATTTAAGACCAATAGGATTAACTTATTATCGTCTCAAAGATAATCTCTTCTTAGATTTATGTCGACTAACTTATGGCATGAACCAACGTATGTGAATATGGGTTGTAACACCCCCCCCCCCTTAGGAACATTCGTCCTCGAATGTAAGGGTTTATGGGGAGTCCAACTCATAGTGGATTCCAACGGAAATTTTCGGCCGAGTTTCCCCTATAAAATGGATATTACCCAAACTTGCAAGTAGTTAAACCCTACGTATAGTCTCACAAGGCTATATCAAGCATTATGGATATGTACATTGTCTGTATATCACCATTTTGTATTAAGGAAGTGTATTCTCAAGATACTACTTACCTCATAGAGACATTGCACCTTCTAATGCGTCATGCATCCCCCCGGGATCCTCGTTATCTTGAATATGGAACAAGTAAGGGTATTTAGACTTCATCTCCTCTTATGCTTCCCATGTAATTTCTTCCATGTTCTTGTTCCTCCACAATACCTTGATGGAAGCTACATCCTTTGTTGTCAGCTTGTGGACTTGTCTATCTAATATAGCCACTGGCACTTCTTCATATGATAGATCCTCTATAACTTGTACATCTTTGATAGGGACGACCCATGAAGGGTCTCCAATATATTTCCTCAACATATACATGGAATACCGGGTGGACAAATTCCAATTCAGATGGCAATTCTAAATCATAAGCAACCTGTCCAATTCGTTGAAGAATTTTGTACGGACCGTTATACCGCGGACTCAACTTACCCTTCTTCCCAAAATGCCAAACACCCTTCATCGGCGAGATCCTCAGGAAAACCCAATCACCAACCTAAAACTCAAGATCACGACGTCGGACATCAGAATAAGACTTTTGACTGCTTTGCGCCGTCCTCAGCCGCTCTTGTATCAGTTTCACCTTCTCAATGGCTTGGTGAATCAAATATGGCCCATATAGTTCTATTTTACCGACTTCAAACCATCCAAGTGGTGATCTACATCTCCTCCCGTATAGTGCCTCATACAGGGCCATTTTAATACTGGAATGGTAGCTATTATTGTAGGAAAATTCTATGAGTGGAAGATGGTCATCCCAATTCACCTTGAAATCCAGAACACATGTTCGTAGCATATCTTCAAGTGTCTGAATAGTACATTCAGCCTGTCCGTCAGTTTGTGGAGGGAATGCAGTGCTGTGATTCACTCGTGTGCCTAAACCTTTCTGAAAAGACCTCCAAAAGTTAGCCACATACTGCGCTCCTCGGTCTGATATAATAGATAACGGCACACCATGAAGCCTAATAATTTCCTTGATTATAACTTCGCATAATCTTCAGCTGTGTAAGTTGTCTTAACTGGCAAAAAAGGGGCACATTTTGTAAGTCGATCAACTATCACCCATATGGTGTAACGACCCAGCCGGTCGTTCCGTGAGATTTACCCTGTTTCCCCCATTTCTACTTTATCATATATTTCTTAGCTTGTTTATGTTGTGTTGGCTCAGTTGGTTTGGGTTCGGAGTGGTCATGGTGAGAATTGAGGCATTTAGTCTCTTAAAGTAACCTCATAGTTGAAAAAGTCAACTGAGAGTTGACTTATTTATGAACGACCTCAGAATGTAGATTTTATGGCTCGGATAGCTTTGTTAGGTGTTTTGGGTCTTAGGAGTGTGTTCGGAATGAAGTTTTGATGTCCGGTGTTGAATTATACTTGAATTGGCGAAAGTTAGTTTTTGGCGATTTCCGGTCGGCATTGGAAAATAGTCTATCGGGGTCGAAATGGGATTCCAGAAGTTGGAATAGGTCTGTAATGTCATTTTGGAGATGTGTGCAAAATTTCAGGTCAATCGGAGGTATTTTGGTTGGTTTCGGCGTCGTTGGCGAAATTTAGAAGTTTCAAAGTCCATAGGTTTGAATTTGATGTAATTTTGGTGTTCATGTTTTTTTTGGTGTTTCTAAGGCTCGACTGACTCTGAATAATGCTATGGGGTGTGTTGGTATTTTTGGTTGGGGCCCCGAGGGGCTCGGGATTGATTTTGGATGGTTGGCGGAGTTTTGAACTTAGGAATTTGCAGTAAATGGATGCTGGTGTAAAGTTTCTGGTGTGGCCGCACCTGCGGATGGGTAGCCGCAGGTACAATGCCGTAGGTGCAAAAGGAGGCTAGGCAGGAGGAGTCTGCAGGTGCAGAGAGTTGGCCGTGCCTGTGAAGCCGCAGGTGCGGAGAAGGGATCGCAGGTGCGATAATTGGTCCGTTAGTGGGATTCCGCAGGTGCGATAATTGGTCCGTTAGTGGGATTCCGCAGGTGCGCACCTGGGAGTGCAGGTGCGGGTCCGCAGGTGCGCACTTAGGACCGCATGTGCAGGCCCGCAGGTGCAGATTAGCTGGGCAAAACAGTATAAAAGAGTGCCTTTGCGAAATTTTGGGTATTCTACCATTGTTGCATGCTTTTAGAGCTTATTTGAGGGCAAATTGAAGAGAGAATTCGAAGGTCTTCAGTGGAGGTAAGTTCCCGGATTATTAGAGTCGTTTCTATGCTATTTTTTTTCGGATTACGCTTGTAATTTGAAGGATTAAAGTAGGGAAAAGTTTGGAAAAATGGGAGGAGGATTGGAAAATTCTTTTGGCGATTTGGGTAAGCAATTGTGGTATGATTGTGGTGTTTCTAGTATGTGTAGAATCGTGGGAGGACGAGGTTTCTAGTGATGTAAATTTTATCAAATTCCCAGACGTGGGCCCAAGGCTCGGGTTTGGCCGAATTTCGAGACTTTTGTATAAATTGATAGTTTTCGATTGGGTTGTGTTCCTTTAGCATATATTAATGATGTTAAACTGGTTTTGGTTAGATTCGGAGCAATCGGGAGCCAATTTGAGGGGCAAGAGCATCATGGATTAGTGCTGTGGCCCGGTGGAGGTAAGTAATGGTTATAAATCTTGTCTTGAGGGTATGAAACCCCGGACTTCATATTTCTCACTGTTTTTAGAATGACGCACATGTCAGATGACGAGTATGTGGCGCACACTGATTTTTGGATTGAACTTGGTCCTCTCCGCAGCAACTATTGAGTTGCGTATTTTACTCTAAATCATATGTTAAACTGTGTTCTAAAGATTATTGCTATATTTGGGTTATAAGCCATGTTTGGGGCCTCGTGCCGACTTGTTTAGGCCCTTGGGGACTTTTTACCGCTATTTTCCTCACTGTTTATTGATGATTTCACTCAGTCACATTGTGCTTACTGTTTTCAAAACTGAGCCTGATTTACACTACTTTAAGATTTAAAAATGATGTTTTGGGTCGAGTACCCCATTTTATTGATTTGCCTGAGGGGCTTTTGAGAGGTCATGACTGAGTGAGGCCGAGGGCCTGATTGTGAGGATATGATACGCCACGAGGTGGCTTGATATTAGCGCTTGGGCTGAAGGAGCCCCTCTGGAGTCTGAACACACTCCTAGTGAGCCTAGGTTACTCTATGAAATGCTTGAAATTGGTTGGGATTTTTGAAAGAAACTGTAAATATGTGATTATTGGCTAGCCTAGTTCCACGATAGGCGCCATCACGACCGATTTAGGATTTGGGGTCATGACAGTTTGGTATCAGAGCCTAGGTTACATAGCACTCTAGGGTCATGAGCAGGTTTAGTAGAGTCTTGCGGATCGGTACGGAGACGCCTGTACTTATCTTCGAGAGGCTGCAGAACTCTTAGGAAATATTTCTATCTTTCTTGTACTCTTTCGTGCTAATCTATTGATTCTTGAAATCTAAACTTACGTTGACAGATGGGGAGGACACGCAATACCGATCAGAGTGACCAGACACCAGCTAGACCAGCGAGAGGTCGAGGCCACGGTCGAGGCCGTGTTATAGGTAGGGGCCAGCCCGCGCAGCAGCTGGGACAGTACCACATGATCCCCTTATCGTTAAGGATCTAGTTTCCGCCGATGGTGCTCCACCGGGACAGGCACCAGCAGTGCCTATTATTGACACTGTCTCAGATATTGACAGTGTGCACCAGATATTGATAGTGTGCACCAGTTTGGCTCAGACAGTCGTTATGTCTTCTACTGCCACCGCAACTCAAGCCGGGGAGGCAATCAGACTCCAGCTGCTCGGATACATGAGCATGTTGTACGGGGTATTCAGGCACCGGGAGCAGCCCCAGCTCAGCCGATTGCTCCGGTCCAGGAATATGTGGTCCCTGCTATGCCTGAGGACGAGAAGCGCAGGTTGGAGAGGTTCAGCACACTTCAGCCTCCGACTTTCAGCGGTACAGAGGGCGAGGATTCCCAAGGGTTTCTAGATAAGTGCCAGAGGATACTACGTACTGCGGGTATTTGGAGACCAGTGGGGCCTCATTTGCAACATTTCAGTTTGCGGGTGCTGATTTTACTTGGTAGGAGTCATTCGAGAGGTGTAGGTCGGTTGGTTCAGCACCTCTCATCTGGAAGAAGTTCTTCAAGATCTTTTTAGAGAAGTATGTTCCTCAGTCCCACAGAGAGGAGCAGCGCAGACAATTTGAGCAGCTGCGCCAGGGAGAGTTGTCAGTTACTCAGTACGAGATGAGGTTTTCCGAGTTAGCTAGGCATGCTTCTGAGATTGTCCCTAATGTTAGGGAGAGGGTGAGGAGGTTTGTAGACGGTCTTACTTATCAGCTCTGGCTATTTATGACTCAGGAGAGAGTATCAAATGCTTCATTCGAGCAGGTTGTTTACATAGCTCGAGATATTGAGTCGGTTCACTGCCAGGAGCGGGAGGAGAAGGAGGCCAAGAGGCCTCGTGGATCGGGCATTTCTAGTTGTGCTCCCTTCAGGGGGGCATTTCTGCATGGTAGAGGTCGTTCATTCAGGCCTCCTCAGTCAGTCCGCCTTGCGTACAGTGGTGCATCTTTGGGGCATGGTCCCCGTGGTTCTCAGCTAGGTCGTAGTTCATTTGGTGCCGTCCCAGCTCAAAGTGGAGCTCGAGCACCACCAGTTCAGAGTTCTCATATGCATGAGTCTTCCAGTGGCCGTCGTGGTGCCAGGGAGTTCAATCAGTCCCCGTCTCCAGCTCCAGGGAGTTGTTTTGAGTGTGGAGAGTTCGGGCACATATGGAGGCAGTGTCCCCGTTGTCCTGGTGGCTCTTCTCAGCAGAGGGGCCAGCCCTCGACTTCAGCTCCAGTTACTTCTCCACCCGCCCAGGCAGCTAGGGGTGGTAGTCAGTCAGCTAGAGGCCACCCTAGAGGGGGAGATGGAGTAGGTGGAGGTCAGGCCCACATGTATGCATTTGCAGCCAGGCCAGATGCTATGGCCTCAGATGCAGTGATCGCAGGTATTGTCTCAGTTTGTTGCCGAGATGCTTTGGCTTTATTTGACCCTAGTTTTACATATTCCTATGTTTCTTCATATTTTGCCCGTTTTTTGGATATGCCCCGTGAGTCTCTAGTCACCTCTATTCATGTGTCGACTCCAGTGGGCGATACTGTTGTTGTGGACCGTGTGTATCGGTTGTGCATGATATCTATAGGGGTTCTGGAGACCCGAGCGGACCTACTGTTACTCAGCATGGTCGAATTTGATGTGATATTGGGCATGGATTGGTTATCTCCGTGTCATGGTGTTCTTGATTGTCACGCTAAGACCGTGACCTTAGCTATGCCAGGATGTCCGAGAGCTGAGTGGAGAGGTTCTTCTGAGTATATGCCTAGCAGGGTGAATTCCTACCTGAAGGCTTAGCGCATGGTTGAGAAATGGTGTTTATCTTATCTGGATTTTGTAAGGGATGTCAGTGGTGAGACTCCCGCTATTGATTCGGTTCCTGTGGTCCGTGACTTTCCGGACGTGTTTCCTGCAGACCTGGCAGGCATGCCACCTGACAGGGACATTGATTTTTGTATTGACTTTGTGCCAGGCACCCGACCTATTTATATTCCACCTTATCGTATGGCACCAGTGGAGCTAAAGGAATTAACGGAGCAGCTTCAGGAACTCCTAGATAAGGGGTTCATTCGGCCTAGTGTGTCACCTTGGGGTGCACCGGTGTTGTTCGTGAAGAAGAATGATGGTTCTATGCGTATGTGTATTGATTACCGGCAGCTGAACAGAGTTACAGTGAAGAATCGGTATCCCTTGCCTCATGTAGATGACTTTTTTGATCAGTTGCAGGGTGCCAGGTTATTTTCCAAGATTGACTTGCGTTCCGGTTATATAATCAGTTGAAGATTCGGGGACCAGACATCCCGAAGACTGCTTTCAGGACTAGATATGGTCATAATGAGTTCCTGGTTATGTCATTTGGGATGACCAATGCCCCAGCAGCCTTTATGCACTTGATGCACAGTGTGTTTCGGCCTTATCTGGATTCTTTCGTCATCATGTTTATTGACGATATCTTGGTGTATTGCCGATCTCGGCAGGATCATGAGCAGCATTTGAGAGTTGTGCTTCAGACCTTGAGAGAGAAGAGATTGTATGCAAAAATTTTGAAGTCTGAATTCTGGCTTGATTCAGTAGCATTCTTGGGGCACGTGGTGTCTAGTGAGGGTATTCAGGTTGATTCAAAGAAGGTAGAGGCGGTGTAGAATTGGCCTAAACCGTCATTAGTTTCTGAGATTTACAGTTTCCTTGGTTTGGAAGGGTACTACCACCGTTTCATAGAGGGGTTTTCATCTATGAAACACATATGACCAGACTGACCCAGGAGGGTGCTCAGTTCAGGTGGACTGAGGAGTGTGAGGAGTGCTTCTAGAAGCTCAAGTCAGCTTTGACTGCAGCGCCGATATTGATTTTGCATACGCGTTCAGGTTCTTATACAGTTTATTGTGATGCATCGAGAGATGGCCTTGGAGCGGTTTTGATGCAGGATAGTAGGGTGATTGCCTACGCGTCCAGGCAGTTAACGGTGCACGAGAGGAATTATCCAGTGCACGATCTTGCGCTAGCAGCCATTATTCACGCCTTGAAGATTTGGAGTCACTCTTTGTATGGAGTGCATTGTGAGATTTTCACAGATCACCGTAGTTTGCAGCATCTGCTTAAGCAGAAGGATCTGAATTTGCTTCAGAGGAGGTGGTTGGAGCTTCTCAAGGATTATGACCTCACTATTTTATATCATTCGGGGAAGCGCAATGTAGTGGCCGATGCCTTGAGTCACTGAGAGTTTGGGGAGTCTAGTCTACCTTCCAGTAGTAGAGCGGTCATTAGCCCTTGATGTTCAGGCCTTAGTGGGTCAGTTAGTGAGATTGGATCTATCAGAGCCCCCGCGGGTATTGGCTTGTGTAGCCTCCATGTCTTCTCTTTACGATCAGATTAGAGCACGTTAGTATGATGATCCATATTTGCTTGTTTTTTGGAACATTATTGGTGATGACGAGGTCATGAGGATGCAGGGCCGGATTTGCGTGCCCAATGTAGATGGGCTTCGAGATTTTATTCTAGCTGAGGCCCATAGTTCGCGGTATTCCATCAATCCGGGTACCACAAAGATGTATCAGGATTTGAGGCAGCATTATTGGTGGAGGCGGTTGAAGAAAGATATTGTTGAGTTTGTGGCTCGGTGTCTCAACTTTCAGCAGGTCCAGGTGGATTACTTTAGAGATTTGATAATCCGGAGTGGAAGTGGGAGCGGATCACCATGGACTTCGTAGTTGGACTCCCACGGACATGGAGGAGGTTTGATGCTATATGGGTTATTGTGGATCGGCTGACCAAGTCCGCGCACTTCATTCCTGTTGGTACTACTTATTCTTCGGAGCGGTTAGCTGAGATTTTTATCAGGGAGATTGTCCGATTGCATGGGGTTCCAGTTTCTATCATTTCCGACAGAGGTACTCTGTTCACAACTCAGTTTTGGAGAGCCGTACAGAGAGAGTTGGGTACTCAGGTCGAGTTGAGCATACTGTTTCATCCTCAGACTGACGGGTTGTCGGAGCGTATCATTAAGATTTTGGAGGATATGTTGCGTGCTTGTGTGATTGACTTTGGTGGCTCATAGGACCAGTTTCTGCCACTAGCGGAGTTTGCATATAATAACAGATATCCGGTTGGTTGGTTTGAGCAGGGCGAGGCTAGACTATTGGGCACAGACTTGGTTCAGGATGTGTTGGGTAAGGCGAAGTTTATTCAGTAGCAGCTTCGCACGACGCAGTGTAGGCTGAAGAGTTATGCGGACCGGAAGGTCCGAGATGTGTCTTTCATGGTTGGGGATAAGGTGTTGCTGAAGGTGTCGCCCATGAAGGGTGTTATGAGGTTCAAGAAGAGGGAAAAGTTGAGTCCCAGGTTTATTGGGCCATTTGAGGTGCTTCAGAGGGTTGGGGAGGTTGCTTATAAAGTTGCTATGCCTCCCAGTTTATCGAGTATTCATCCGGTGTTCCATGTTTTGATGCTCCGGAAGTATGTTGGTGACCCGTCTCATGTTTTGAACTTCAGCACGGTTCAACTCGAGGGTGATATGTCATATGAGGTAGAGCTAGTGGCTATTTTGGGTTATCAGGTTAGAAAGTTGAGGTCTAAGGATATAGCTTCAGTGAAGGTTCAGTGGAGAGAGAAGCCGGTGGAGGATGCCACCTGGGAGACCGAGCGGGAGATGCGGGACATATATCCTCACTTATTCAAGACTCCAGGTATGTTTCTAGACCCGTTCGAGGACGAACATTTGTTTAAGAGGGGGAGGATGTTACGACCCAACCGGTAGTTCCGTGAGATTTACCTGTTTCCCCCATTTCTGCTTTATCATATATTTCTTAGCTTGTTTATGTTGTGTTGGGTCAGTTGGTTTGGGTTCGGAGTGGTCATGGTGAGAATTGAGGCATTTAGTCTCTTAAAGTAGCCTAATAAGTGAAAAAGTCAACTGAGAGTTGACTTATTGGTGAACTACCTCGGAATGCGGATTTTATGGCTCGGATAGCTTCGTTAGGTGATTTGGTCTTAGGAGTGTGTTCGGAATGAAGTTTTGATGTCCGGTGTAGAATTATGGTTGAATTGGCGAAAGTTAGTTTTTGGCGATTTTCGGTTGGCAGTGGAAAATAGGCTATCGGGGTCGGAATGGGATTCCGGAAGTTGGAAGAGGTCTGTAATGTCATTTTGGAGATGTGTACAAAATTTCAGGTCAATCGGAGGTGTTTTCGTTGGTTTCGGCGTCGTTGGTGAAATTTAGAATTTTCAAAGTCCATAGGTTTGAATTCTATGTAATTTTTGTGTTTCAAGTTGTTTTTTGTGTTTCGAAGGCTCGACTAAGTTTGAATAATACTATGGGGTGTGTTGGTATATTTGGTTGGTGCCCCAAGGGGCTCGTGATTGATTTCGAATGGTTGGCGGAGTTTTGAACTTAGGAATTTGCTGCAAATGGCTGCTGGTGTATAGTTTCTGGTGTGGCCGCACCTACGGATGGGTAGCCGCAGGTGCGACGCCGCTGCTGCGAAGGTCCATGCGTAGGTGCGAAAGGAGGCTAGGCAGGAGGAGTCCGCAGGTGCAGAGAGTTGGCCGCGCCTGCGAAGCCGCAGGTGCGGAGAAGGGATCGCAGTTGTGATAATTGGTCCGTTAGTGGGATTTTGCAAGTGCGCACCTGGGACCGCAGGTGCGAATTAGCTGGGTAGAACAGTATAAAAGAGTGCCTTCGCGAAATTTTAGGTATTCTACCATTGTTGCATGCAGTTGGAGCTTATTTGAGGGCAAATTGAAGACAAAATTCGAGGGTCTTCAGTGGAGGTAAGTTCCCGGGTTACTAGAGTCGTTTCTATGCTATTTTGTTCGGATTAGGCTTGTAATTTGAAGGATAAAAGTAGGGAAAAGTTTTGAAAAATGGGAGGATAATTGGAAAATTCTTTTGGCGATTTGGGTAGGCAACTGTGGCCCGATTGCGGTCCGATTGTGGTGTTCTTGGTATGTGTAGAAACATGGGAGGACGAGGTTTCTAGTGATGTAAATTTTATCGAATTCCGAGACGTGGGCCCAGGGCTCGAGTTTGGCCGAATTTCGAGATTTTCTTATAAATTGATAGTTTTCGATTGAGTTGTGTTCCTTTAGCATATATTAATGATGTTAAACTGGTTTTGGTTAGATTCGGAGTAATCGGGAGCCAATTTGATGGGCAAGAGCATCGCGGATTAGTGTTGTGGCCAGGTGGATGTAAGTAATGGTTATAAATCTTATCCTGAGGGTATGAAACCCCGGACTTCATATTTCTCATTGTTTACAGAATGGCGCACATGTCGGATGACGAGTATGTGGCGCGCACTGAATTTTGGTTTGGACTTGGTCCTCTCCGCGACAACTATTGAGTTGCGTATTCTACTCTAAATCATATGTTAAATTGTGTTCTAAAGATTATTGCTGTATTTGGGCTATAAGCCATGTTTGGGGCCTCGTGCCGACTTGTTTAGACCTCTTGGGGGATTTTTACTGCTATTTTCCTCACTGTTTATTGATGATTTCACTCAATCACATTGTGCTTACTTTTTTCGAAACTCAGCCTGATTTACACTACTTTGAGATTTAAAAATGATGTTTTGGGTCGAGTACCCCATTTTACTGATGCGCCCGAGGGGCTTTTGAGAGGTTCTGACTGAGTGAGGCCGAGGGTCTGATTATGAGGATATGATACTCCACGAGGTGGCTTGATATTAGCGCTTGGACTGAAAGAGCCCCTCCGGAGTCTGTACGCACACCCCCAGTGAGTGCAGGTACATGTTGAGTGCTGAGTGCTGAGTGTTGAGTGCCGAGTGATAAGTGATTGGGAGGCATGAGTGACCGTGAGGTTTCCCGAGGGGCTTATACTGAGTGGCTGTGAGGTGTTGAGTAATGTTCTGCCCGATGGGCAATTTATGATTCATGTTTTTGTCCGAGGGGCTGATACTGAGTGGATGTGAGGTGTTGAGTAATGTTCTGCCCGAGGGGCGATTTATGATTCATGGTTTTGCCCGAGGGGCTACTTTCATTCTGAAATTGTTGAAAATATACATTTTCAAAGGATTTTTCTGAAGTTGATTTTAAGGCATGATGATTTCATATATCTATGTATAGGAAAGAAAGGTTGTGCATATTGTGAATTGATGATATTGATTTTTATTTGTTTTCTTGCCGCTTAGACTTGATTTATTTTCATTACTACTGAGTTGGCGTACTCACATTACTCCCTGCACCCCTGTGTGCAGATTCAGGTGCAGATACCGAGCATTAGCTATCTATTCCTTGCGGAGCTGTAGTGCGGGATATAGAGGTTGTTCAGCATCCGCAACATCTCTGTTTTCCCTTTTTGTTGTATCTTGCTATTTATTTGAAGGTCTTGTATTATAATAGTATACCTTTTGGCATATTTTTCTTAGATGCTCATGACATGTTGGCTCCGGGTTTTGGGGTTGGTTGGACTATTTAACTGTTTATTTTGCCTAATGAATTTAGTAAATTCTATAAGCTTTATGAGATGCTTGAAATTGGTTGGGATTTTTGAAAGAAACTGTAAATATGTGATTATTGGCTAGCCAAGTTCCACGATAGACGCCATCACGGCCGGTTTAGGATTTGGGGTCGTGACATATTGAGTCAAACTTATGATAAAAGCGAGGTAATCCAATAATGAAGTTCACATTAATCACCTCCCATTTCCAGGTCAAAATCTCTATATTCTGAAGCAATCCACTGGGTTTCTGATGTTCGATTTTTACTTGTTGACAATTAGGACATTGGGCTAGAAATTCTGCAATAGACTTCTTCATGTTATCCCACCAATACTGCTCCTTAACATCATGATACATCTTTGTCGAGCCGGGATGGATGGAATATCGGGATTGATAATCTCAATCATAATCTTCTCTCTCAACCCTGCAACATGAGGCACATATAACCGGCCCTGGTATCTCAGTGCCCCATCTGCTCCGATCTCAAAAACCGTAATTTTACACTGTTGAATGCTCTCTCTCAATCGTATTAAGGTAGGATCTTCATATTGTCGTGCTTTTACCTCGGCTACCAAAGATGATTGTGATGTATTCTGTACAGTAACCACTCCTTCATCAGAGTCTAACAATCTAATTCTCATATTCGCTAGCTGATGAAGCTCATTAGTCAACCCATATCTACTTGCCTCAATGTGTACTAAGCTTCCCATTGACGACTGAGAGTGTCTGCCACAACATTGGCTTTACCGGGATGGTACAATATTTCGACATCGTAATCTTTCATTAATTCAAGACACCTACGCTGCCTCAAATTCAACTCCTTCTGCTTGAAGATGTATTGTAAACTCTTGTCATCTGTGTAGATGTCAACATGGACGCCATATAAGTAGTGCGGCCACATCTTCAAAGCATATATTACTGGAGCCAATTCCAAATCATGGGTCGGGTAATTCTTTTCATGCTTCTTCAATTATCTTAATGCATAAGCACTCACCTTCCCATGTTGCATCAATACGCACCCCAAACCTATACCTGAGGCATCACAATATACCACATAACCTTCTGTTCCTTATGGGAGAGTGAGTCCTAGCGCAGATGTCAATTGATTCTTTAACTCCTGAAAACTTCGTTCACAAGCGTCAGACCACTGGAACTTAGTAGCTTTATGTGTTAACTTAGTCAATGGTGATGATATAAAGGAAAACCATTCTACAAATCGCCAATAATATCATGCTAGCCCTAGGAAGCTGCGGACTTTTGATGGTGTTATTGGTCTCGGCCAATTCTTTACTGCATCGATATTTTGAGTGTCGACACTAATACCCTCGTCAGATATCACATGGCGAAGGAATGCTACTTAGTTGAGCCAAAATTCACATTTGGAGAGCTTAGCATATAACATACGATCCTGAAGCGTCTGTAGTGCTATCTGCAAGCGGCCCGCACGTTCCGCCTCCGAACGAGAATACACCAAAATGTCATCAATGAATATGATCACGAACATATCAAGATAGGGCTTGAATACAATATTCATGAGATCCATAAAAGCTGGTGGGGCATTTGTTAGACCGAACGACATCACCAAGAACTCAAAGTGCCCATATCTTGTCCGGAAGGCCGTCTTTGGAATATCCTTCTCCTTAACCCTTACCTAATGATACCCTGAACATACGTCAATCTTAGAGAAATACTTGGCACCCTGGAGTTGGTCAAATAGGTCATAAATCCTTGGAAGTGGGTACTTGTTCTTTATAGTAAACTTATTCAATTGTCGATAATCAATACACATCCTTAATGACCCGTCTTTCTTCCGCACGAATAGGACTGGCGCACCCCAAGGTGAAGTGATAGGCCTAATAAAGCCCTTATCTAGCAAGTCCTTCAACTGCACCTTCAACTCTTGACACTCTGACGGGGCCATCCTGTATGGAGGAATAGATATGGGTTGAGTGTCAGGCAACACATCAATGCTAAACTCAATCTCCCTTTCAGGAGGAAGGCCTGGGAGTTCATCTAGAAAAAAACATCTGGAAATTCATTCACCACGGGGATGGATTATAGAGTAGGCGACTTCGCCTGCACATCCCTAACGCGAACAGGATGATAAATGTAACCTTTTGAGATCATCTTCCTTTCCTTAAGATAGGAAATAAACCTACCTTTTAGCGTAGCAATGTTCCCTTTCCATTCGATGACGGGTTCATCAGGTAATTGAAACCTAACCATCTTCGTACGACAATCAACATATGCATAGCATGAGGCTAACCAGTCCATTCCCATTATCACATCGAAATCAACGATTTATAATTCAAAGAAACTCGCTGAGGTTTGACCATTACAAATCATCACTGTGCAACCTCTATATAACCTTGTAGCAATCACGGAATCTCCTATAAGAGTAGATACCGCAAGTGGTTTACTTATCAATTTAGGTTCAACGCCAAACTTATTAGCCACAAATGGTGTAACATATGATAATGTAGATCCTGGATCAATCAATGCATATAAATCGTAAGAAAACCCAGACAATATACGTGTAACAACATCTTGAGACAACTCAAGATCATGTCGACCTACTAGAGCATAGGTTTGATTTTGAGCACCACTCGAACTCGGCACTACACCTCTACCTCTACGACGACCTATCGACTACTGAAAAACCCGTGTTGGAGGTAAAACGCATGAGGAAGAACCAGACAGAGACCCAGTTGGCTGAGCCATACCACCACCTTCTCTGTTAGGAAAATCCTGCATCATATGGCTAGGTTGTCCACAAGAATAGCACGCATCAAAACCTCGACGGCACAGTCCAAAGTGGGACTTGCCACACTGATCACAACGGGATGTTAGGGGTCTCGTATGACTAGTATCCCTATAATATTGTGAGCATGATGCCCGCGAACTCTCACCTGGACCAGAATAAGTAAATCGATCATACCGAGGCCTCTAAAACTGTGGAGGAGCACTAGCTACAAGTGGCGCCGAACTCCCCCAAGACTGGGGCCTAACACTGCCTCTGAAGTCATGACAATACCCTACAAATCTCTCCCTCTTATGTTGGCCCCTATTTGCCCTTTGCTGGCGCTTACGATCCTTTAGCGTCTGGGCATAAGCCTGAATACGGGAAATATCCATGCCCTCCACCAAAGAGACTGTCTTGCACTCATTTATCAGATATGGACCCAACCCCTTCACAAACATATGCACCCTATCACTCATTTAGGCCACCATATGGGGAGCATACCTTGATAAAGAATCAAACTTCATACTATACTCTCGCACACTCATGTTACCTTGTCTAAGGTTCAAGAACTTATCAGCTCTAGCTCGTCGTATCTCAACTGGAAAATAGTGACGAAGAAAGGCCTCAGAAAATTCCTTCCCCACAGTTGGAGGGGCGTTCAAGCCCCTTGATCTCTCTCAACTATCATAACGGAAGACCGCTAAATCCCGTAATCGATAAGAAGCCAACTCTACAGCCTCTCTATCTGTAGCATGCATAACCCGTAGTGTACGATGAACCTGGTCAATAAACGTTTGTGGGTCCTCCTTGGGATCTGATCCGGTAAACATTGGAGGGTCTAGATTAATAAAATCACGAACTCTCGTACTATCCAGTTTATCAACTGCACCGGTATTCTGCCTATGAGCCTGAGCAGCTACCAAGCCAGTCAATAATTGCACCGCACTCTGCATATCCTGGTCTGTAGGGCCAGCCGGAGGAACTGGTGGTGTTGGGTGCCTCTTAATATCCTCTGGATGAGACAGAGTAGATGAGGTATGAGACGACATCTCATTCTGAGCTTCACTTTGCCCTGCTCTGGCTTGAGGCACCTGACTGGTACCCTCTCCCGCAGCTATATCAAATCGTCTACTAATCGCTTGCTTCCTAGTCGAAGGCATCACTGAAAGAAAACAAGGTTAATATTAGATACGAACACTAAAGACTCAACTCTACGCACGATCTACATTCAGGAAGAAGGTAACAACCCTAGATGGCATGTAGTCTCCTGATTATAAATGTGGTGCGCTACACATCCATAATCAAGACTCTACTAGACACGGCTCATAGACAACCCCTAGGACAGACTTGCTTCGATACCAAGTTTGTCACGACCCAAACTGGAGGATCATGACTAGCACCCGGGCCATGCTTACCGAGCACCAACGTACATTTT
Source organism: Nicotiana paniculata (assembly GCA_005239505.1). Classification (NCBI taxonomy): domain Eukaryota; kingdom Viridiplantae; phylum Streptophyta; class Magnoliopsida; order Solanales; family Solanaceae; genus Nicotiana; species Nicotiana paniculata. Next base: position 76,175 of record ML315305.1, read on the forward strand.
ATCTAACATTCTTTATTATTTTTAATAGCTGACGAGATCAATGTAAATGGTATTTACGGATGATGAACAATAAACAATGAAAGATAATGGCATGAACCTACATCACATGGGATGACAAGACTACTAAGAAAATACACATAAGGTACGAACTACAAAGCTGCCTTGAAAGACTATACAACAAAAATTAGCCAACAAGGCATACCAACTATACATGAGGCGACACCTGTCTATGAGCCTCAAAAGAAGCATAAGTGACACAAAATTGCCAGAACAGGGCCCCGACATACCCATAATATTTGTAACAAAAATGCATACCAAGACCACGGCAAGTCCGGAGAAGGGATCTTGCCAATAACCGTTGAACTGGGAAGACTACTATGGTGGGGGAGCTGCATCTACCTATCTATCTATCAGGACCTGCAGCATGGCATGCAGCGTCCAAAAATAAGAAGGACGTCAGTACTAATTAAGTATTGGGTATGTAAGGCAAGAAAGCATAAGTAAGAACAATAATGTAAATATGGATAGAGTATATACAACCTCTAACATCTGGGTACCTCTAAGGGCTACTAACATGAACTGCGTGATACATACATATATATACATAAACTTTTAAAACATACGCCTCTGTGGGAAACATCATCATCATATCGTACCCGGCCATAATAGGTTCGGTAAAACGTACACAGCCACGTGGAGCTCGGTAAAATCCAACTGATCTGTGATTTCACAATAGGTGTCGTACCTGGCCGACTATAGCGTGGCTCGATAGAGTAAAATAGATACATATATATATAATGCATGCATGACTCACTGGTATCATATTCTGAACCTTTCGGAGTGAAATAAGGTCGATATTCTCCGTACACGTTATTAGGACTAACTCTTCATCAAGAATCTTATAAGAATCATGAAGTAACAACAACATTGATAACATAATAATAAGAGAAGCAACCTCAACATCAATTGTTCCATAAGAAGGGAAAAAATGTAAGTACTGCTAGCTTCTAAGAGTAGAGTATCCTTGGAAGATCGTTCATCGCATTATGTACAATAGGAGTCGTGCAAAAGAAGGAAAGGGACAGCCTTACATACCTTGTATATATACTGCCCAACCTCAAGCTATGCAAATATCACGAATCCTTAGTCTATAATAAGAGAAACGCCACTATCGCTATCATTTAAACGTCATAACTATTATGTATCGACCACAACCTATTCTACGATGAAACGGACAACACCTCCTCTATATATATGAATTCACAGAAGTCAAAACAATGACCAAACAGCCCAAACAACATCAATAATAATCATATTGAGCCTCCCAAAATAGTCCACACAACCTAATCACTTCATACATAAGACGACCAATGTAGTAGTCTAAACGACCCGGAAATGTTACGACGAACGACCAGCCCACCCACCTAAATATATAGGGTGTTTCCCCACACCCTTCCTCCTCCAAAACACCACAAAACATTAGTAAAACACGCATCCCAACAACAGCACAAAACAGTCCACAAAACAGTCCACTACAAGTGAATAACTTGAACTCACGGCTTCCGATCACCGTCCCGTGAGTTTTTACAAGTATAGAACGAATTACCATGAATTTACAGAAGAAAAAATGGATAAAAGATATTAGTAAACTCACCTTACTTGTTGAATAACTCAACCCTTATCTTGGTTCTTCAAACTCTAGGTTTTACCCCCAATTAGAACTTGAAAGAGAGAGAAAATCAATTAGGGTTTGAGGATAATTTTTGGGAGGAAGCTTGTAGGGGTTTACGTCTGGTTATTTGTGATACACATTGAGGTTTATATTGCAGGAGATAAGACTTTAAATAGGCTCTTTGGCCGATCCAAAATTTCCTATTTTTGGGCTCTCATTTAACCAAGTAGGTGACACACCTACTTGTCACCTAGCAGCCTGTGAAGTCTCGCAACAATGCCTATATTTCTCTACTCTGATGTCGTATTGATAAACGGTTTAATATGTTCGAAACTAAACTCATAAATCTTCAATTTGGTGGGTAGATCACCCCTTAATTCAAAGTAAATTGGGAGAAAAGACCTAAAGTTTAAATAAAATTATGAACATAAGTTGCGACACTTTTTGTCGACTTTTGTTTCATAACTCGTTTGACTTCAAGACTTATGATACAAATATTATATGATTCAAATAACTTAAAAAACAACCTCTTGAGAATATAAAGAACCCCTAGGTTTACCAAAAAATACGGATTACAACATCCTTGATTCGTTTAACTTCTAATACTTTTTAATCACCCATATACACTCTTGTATCATTTAAGACCGATAGGATTAACTTCTTATCGTCTGAAAGATAATCTCTTCTCAGATTTACGTCGACTAACTTATGGCATGAACCAACGTATGTGAATATGGGTTGTAACATACGATTGTTGCGGGTCCCAACAGTGATATCATATGGCCTAATCATGGTTTCTAACTTGAAAGGCAGTCAACTACTCAAAACAAGGCAAAATAGGTAATAATAATGGATTATTCGACTTTAGAGTCTCATGGGACGGATCAAGTCTCAATCCCTCACGGTGCACGCTCACACACTCGTCAACCATCATGTGAGTCACCTCCAAATATTCACATCATACCAATTCTCGGGGTTTTATACCCTCAAAACCTGATTTAAGGCGGTTACTTATCTCAACCGTGCAGAAATCCTACTCCGAAATGCCCTTGATTCTCGAATCGACCTCCAAATGCCCTGAATCTAGCCACAAACAGTACGAGATAATCAATATTGGCTAAAAGGATCAATTCCACAAGAAAACTACAAAACTCTATACCAAAATTCGTAATCGGCTCAATTCAGCCCCCTGAGTCCACATATTGAAACCCAATGAAAGTCACAAAACCAGAAAGCCCATTCACTCACGAGTCTAACTGTGATGAACCAAAAGGGCATCCCGTGTAATTTTAGCTAAATCTATGTTCCGGGGCCGTGAAAACCTCCTTATATCTCACCTCGATTTACGTATGCAGCTCGAGCGTGTAACCGGGAAGCCGTTATGTGAAAAATTAATAAAAATGATATTTTTGTGTTGAAATTTTAATAAAGTTGACTTTAATCAACATTTTTGGTAAACGGACCCGGGCCCATGATTTGATGGTCCAGGAGGGTCCGTAGGAAAATATGAGACTTGGGCGTATGCCCAGAATCGAATTCCGAGGTCCCAAGTCCGAGAAATAAATTGTTAAAGAAAATTATTTTCTGAAAAATATAAAGGTTTTTGAAAATGAGAATTGATGTAAAACCTGTGTTATCGGGCCCGTATTATGGTTTCGGAGCCCGGAACAGGTTTAATAAGTTTATTTTGTGCTACCTGTGAAATTTGGTAAGAAATGGACTCAGTTTGAGGTGATTCGGACTAAAAATGGAAATTTTGAAGTTGATGAAGTTTTGAGAATTTTTATAGATTTTGAGGTTTAATTCGATGTTTATGATGTTATTTCGGTGGTTTAATTACTCGAATAAGTCCGTAGGATATTTTTAAGGTTGTGTGTATAATTTGTTCTGAGCCCCGAGGGCTCGGATGAGTTTCGGGTAGGTGTCGGGGTGCAAAACATAGGAAAACATCTGGTGTTTTAGTGATGTAGCTGGTGTCTAGGGAATTACCCTATGCGAACGCACTCAAGGGAGTGCGAACGCACAGGGTTATGTGTAGGATGGGGATGGGTAGATTTTAAGTCAATGCGAACACAGCATCAGGGGTGCGATCGCAGAGCTTCAGGTAGGAGACCCTGTGCGAACGCGTTAACGCCATGGCGAACGCACAGGGTTAGGGAGGTCAGGGAGCTGGGAGGGGGGAGGTGCTAGGCTAGTGCGAACGCACCTGATCAGGATGATGTCGTGCACTTGTTTTGGCGAGAACGAGAGTAAAGCACGAAGGATGATGTCGTGCACTTGTTTGTTCCCTGTTATTATTTTGATACTCGTCGGTTGTCATGTTCTGTTACTCAATAAGTGTTCCCCACTTTTGTACCCCAAGCATGTTCTCCCCGTGTTTGTACTTAACTTTTTACTTCCTCCCGTTATTTCTATCATATATTATTGAATTGCACAGGTGTTTATTATTTGTCGTGTCCTAGCCTTGTCATTACTTTCCGAGGTTAGGCTCGTCACTTACTCAGTACATGGGGTCGGTTGTATTGATGCTACACCAGCACTTCTTTATGTTGTGCAGATTACGGTACCAGACCCGGTGGACAGTGATCGAGGGAGTATCCTTCAGTCCACGATGATACAGAGGTAGTCCTGCAGGCGTCCGCAGGCCTTGGTGTCACCTCTTATCATTTTTCTCATTTTTTGTCTTATCCTGTAATTCCAAGACATTTGTATTAACTTATTTCAGATCATTGTATTTAGAAAGATCGTCGACTGTTCGTGAGATTGTGATATTGGTTTCTGCAGTGTACGTAAGAAAGTTTTTATGAGGTTCATCGTTAAAGTTCTTGAATTTAGTAGTCTTCTGCATTCTTTAATCACACTTGTTCTAGTTATTATTGTTATTTCAATTGTAAACAGGTAAACTTAACCAAAATGTTGGCTTGTCTAGCGGGTTCACCGTTAGACGCCATCACGGCCTTAAGGTGGGATTTCGGGTCGTGACACTAACCATACCAAATTTATCAAAATTCGATCTCATTTTCCCTTCCAAAACTCCAAAATTCACTCTCCAATTCCCAAGCCCTAAACCTCCAAATTTCCAACTCAAATCCCTAATTAGGTGATGGAGAAAGCCATAGATGCACGAAATTTAGACCAATCCGGGTTAGAATTACTTACCCTAAAGTTTTCCTTGAAAATCCTCGAAATAATCGCCTCTCTCCCGATATTCTCAGGTCCAAAAATAAAAAATGGAAGTCCAACCCTCGAGCTGATATTTTTCTGCCCACAAATACAGCACCTGCGGAAATTGCATCGCAGGTGCGGATTTCACTTAAAATCCTTTACTTTTCTCCTGCGGCTCCATGACCGCATATGCGCCTACCTTTTCACTATATCCCTCTTTGGTTCCAAAGGCTCAGTCAACGATTCCCTCTTTATATTCTTCTCTTCATTTGGTTTTAGGATATCTGCTTCCCCAGGCAATTCTTCTCTCATCAAAGAAGCCTCATTTGGGCCTGCATAAACACAGAACATAAGAAGTCAAAATATATCCAGGGGTGTCTCTTTTAAACAGAACTCAGGTATTGCAAAAGGAAGGGCCCCACCATGATTTTTAGCTTCCCATCGACCCTTGGCCAGGTCGCACCATACACGCTCGGCATAAGGGCANGCCCTGCGCCCAGCTATTCACCTGCGACCATTTATCGCACCTGCGCCCAGCTATTCGCATCTGCGACTCTCGTAGGTGCAGGAAAATCTTCGCACCTGCGGCTTCTGCCCAACTCTTTCTTGGCCACATTTGCGGCTCCTTCTTCGCTTGTGTGGACTCGCACCTGCGGTTCCCACTCCGCAGGTGCGGTTACACCAGTAGCAGCAGCTTCAGCTGCAATTCTCCCATCAAGCCGTTAACCCCCCTAAATTACCCAGAGGCCCTCGGGACCTCAACCAAATATACCAACAAATTTTATAACCCGATTAGAACTTATTAGAACCTTCAAATCACTCTAAACAACATCAAAACACCCAATTACATCTGGATTCAAGCCTAAAGAACTTTTGAATTCCACAAACGACGCTGAAGCTTACCAAGCCATGTCCTATTGACCTCAAATTTTACACACAAGTCAAAAATGACAACACGAACCTACACCAACTTCTGGAAATTCATTTTGTCCCTGATATCAAAATTTCCACTGCCAGCCAAAATCGTCAAAATTCCGACTTTCGCCAATTCAAGCCTAATTCTACTACGGACCGCTAAATCACATTCCAGACGTGCTCCTAAGTCAAAAATTACCTAACTGAGCTAACAGAACCATTAAAATTTAAATCCGAGGTCGTTTACATTAGCCTAAATCCGAACCATTAAAATAAAATTTAAGCTTCCATTTAAGAGACTAAGTGTCTCAATTCAGTCTGAAACAACTCCGGACCCAAACCAACCAACCCGCTAAGACATAATGCAATTGTAAAGCACAAAATAACCATAAATGGGGGATACATTTCTATAACTCTCGAAACGACCGGCCGGATTATTAAACCTTAGATCTTCATCAGTTGATGAATCCTCTCCATCACTATTCTCCGGATTAGAATTTTCTGAAGAAGAAATTAATAAAATCTTATATAAAGAATCTTTGATATTATCATCTAAGTCATTATTTTAATCTTATATTTGACTTTACAATCTTTAGCATAATGGTCTATCCTACCACATTTGTATAAAGCATTGGGATTCTTAAATTTATAAAATATTTTTTATCTTTATAAAAACTTTTTTTTTTCGACGTTATTGTTCTACCAAAAGAACCTCTTTTCTTCAGAAAATCTTTTTTCTGCTTATGAGACTTCTTTCTATTCGCATGGATATCTATGACGAATTGTTCGCAAAATTCTCCTAGCTGATGTCTTTCATGAAGATGATTCTTCTTAATTTTCTGGTTTAGCTTGATTTCATTGCATAAAGCCAAACCTTCTTGTGTACATATGCTATTCAATTTTTCATATAAAAAGGCATCATAATATATACTCATTGTTGTTCCTCGAAGGACCCTTCTGATACTTTCAGCAAAGAGTGGTGGGAGTCTATAAACAAATTTGGACTTCCAATGAGTGTTATTACACTCTAGTAATTCAATAACTCTAGATAGGAAAATATCTTTATACCATCTAAAAGAGCTTAATGTTTTATATCTAAGATTTTAGAGCATACTCCTTAAGGTCTCACTGTTATTTGACCATATTCCAGAAAAATGTTCTATAATATTTATAACTAAAGAATATACAACATTTTGAACATTCTTACCATCTTTTACTTTTATGGCACCCATAATAGAGAAACGCTAATTGTCAGTTAGATAATTATTCCACCAACTTTTTAGTTGGTCTGTAAAACCAACTATTGTCATATCTGCAATGATTTTTCAGAATTCTTATTAACCTTGCAAATAGTGATGTACATAAGCATTCTATGTATTGCAGTATAAATTTTTCTATCAGTAAAACCATTTATATTCCATTCATAGATTTTTGTATCACTACAACTTTGAGAGAAATAGGTACTTTCAGGTTCCTCTATTAATACGTCTTGAGGAGTTGGTCTAGGATAATAAAATAACCTTTGGACTAGTTTCCGAGCATATTTTTCTGAGATTATATTTATCTTGTCAAAGGCTTTAAGTCTTCTATCCTCATCAGATAGATGCTCTAAATTTAAAGCATCAACTTTGAATCCTTCAAATTTCTGATCTAATAATTTTTTAAGGTCTTCTAGACTTTTTAATTTAAAGTCTTTGACCTCGGGAGGAGGTTTGATACTTGCGGTAGCAATTTACTCTTTACCTTTTGTATCCTTTTTGGCTAATTTTTGGACTTCTGTAATTAATTTGGTCCAATCTTTCATGAATAGAAGCGATTTGTTCACCCAGAATACTGATATAAATATTGGTATAATTATTCTATGTGAGCATAATACCAAATTCTTAGCAGTAATTGTGCCAATATCATTTTCATATAATTTTGAAAAGGCTGTAAAATAAATTTTTTATCCTTTCAACCCATTTGAAAGGATTGTTGTGGAGGAAATACTGATTTAGTGATTTCACCACTAGTGAGCTTATAATATTTTTCTAATATGGAAATATAACCATCAACATATTTGGACATAAACCATGAGACAAAAGCAGTTATCTTCTTATACTTACTAATATCATTATAAAAAATATCTTGTGAAACAGTTATTAACTTTTCATGGAAGTTATCAAAAAACCAATTCCTAAAATGTTCCCATATGGGTTTTTAAAATTTTTCCAAAATCATTTTTCTTGCCGGTGAACCCGGACTAAAATCTATTTAGTCTTTATCCATTAAAACCGTTGAAAAAAAATCCATTTAAGATGGTGTTGGTCGGGATATGAGCTAGCCTTAGCAATATTATCCTATCCAATTTTAATAGTTTTTGGACCGATTATTATCTCTAATTTGTGATGTAGATGCTTTAGATAGAAAATCTACAATATAATCAATAGTTAAAATGTATGAATAATTAGATCTAATTAACCTAGATGATAGACTGATATTATCAGTTTGAACAGATTCATTGAACCTGATTTTAACAGTTTCATCTGAAGTCTATTCTATTTATGTGACCTCACTGTTATTAATACCTTGGGGAGCTATGTCTTCATCTATGACCCATTCCTTGGGAAAATCTATTGCACCCCATTTAATAAGTCTTATGTTAGTAAGTTTAGATCTAACAAACTTAGTTTCTATAAGAATGATTTCATTTTTAAAATCCATAATTTTACATATAGGATTTAGAGATACATTCTACTTTTATTCCTGGCATATAATCATTACCATGTAATTTGATGCTCAGTATCAAAACATTTAACGAGTTTTCATCACTCAAAGAGATCTACAAATTAGGGTAAGCATTAAAATATACTAGGCCATAGGCCATACTGGTTTGCACAGTCCCTATTACATACTTTTTCCAGTTCTGATTTCTGCCATCTCTGAGACCTGCTATAAAGTTGTCAGGTAAGCCTCATAAACAAGTGGCTTTAAGGCAACTTGTATTAATCCTATATGGATAAATCTACGTGTTTCCCTATAAGGGACTAAATCACTTTCAGATAATAATCTAAATGTAGCATGATCACTATCTACAGCAATAGTTTCTTCAATTGTTTTTACAACCTGTTTTAAACTTATGTTTTCAAAAGTACCTAATCAGTATATAACCTTAGGTTTAATTAGTGAAATTTTCCACTTTTTTCAGCAGATCTAATCGTTAAGGTAGTTCATATTCCTCCTTTCTACTATTTTTAATAGTAGCCTTTTTCTAATGATATTAATTAAGAAAAAATGTGTTAAACTTAGCACCTATTTCTACTCTCTCACCTTGTCTCTAATACATTTTTTCCCGGACGCTTTAATGGAACTACATGAATAGTTTATAGGGACTCTAGTTCTGCCAAGTCATAACTTCCACAACATACCCTAAACCACGATCCTTCTTTTTAACCTTTCAACGCCCATTCTTGTCTAACACGGGTTACCTAAGGTTTACTATCGAATCTAATAACTGCCTGGTCTATATAGTCCTAACCTTAGACCATTGGGTAAAACGGTAAAACTAGTAGCAAAACATGCTTAAGAGTAACTTAGTGTGACTAAGTTTAACACAATAGTATTTGGCATATAATTTAGGATAAATAAATAAATTAATTAATTAAAAATTTACTAAAAATAAAAGTATTTGAGACTATCAAGATTGTGTCCAAGTAGCCTTTTCTGGGTTTTAATTTCCAAATATAAAATTTTTACAAGGGGAGTTTTACAAATATGTAATTCTAGAGAGATGAGAGTTCTCTAGAGAGAGGTGAGAGCTATTATCCGAAACCTACCCTGCACTTAAGCATTTATATCCTTATATGATGGATCTGTTTCTAAACAAATAAAAACTTAATAGTAAAATGGTCGACATAATAATTACAACGTGACCGACAAGATAAAAAGCTAAAACCTAAAAGTAAAAAAGCCAAATGAACAAACTTTACACAAGTAGATTCCCCTATAGCAGTGGGTCCTATTACTTTATTAAACTTATTAGTCGTTATTATCCCAATAAAAAATAGTGGGGCTTTCAGTGTCTTTTTCAGGCTTTGTTTTTTCCTTTGTTGTTTTTTCACGAAATATTCTTTTGTGATTTCCTTGAATTGTGCAGAAATATTTCTACACTTTCGAGGTTTATTTCTTCATTATCTTTAACCTCATGAGATTCTACTGTTATGACTGTGTCATCTTCCATGGTGTGGCATGTTGATGCTATAGATACATCATCTAGTATCTCTATTTTTCATTAAGTCTTTCTTTACTTCTTTCATGTATGAAGCCATAATTTCTAATTTGGTCATAACACCTTTCTTCATTTCAAACATCTGGTTAATTTCTTGAAAGGACTTAATTCTTCCAAAATTTTGATTTCAGTATCCTTTTGGTTATCATATTCCTCAATTTTCCTTTGGATATTATCCAAAATTTTCTAACCGTGTAATTTGTCCTGCTGGTCTATCTGGAGTAATTTACTCCAAAATTTTTGTAAAGAAGATTCTTGTAACAACCCGGTCAGTCGTTCCGTGAAATTAGCCATGTTTCCCATGTTTATACTTTATCGTATGCTGCTTAGCCTATTTATGTTGTGTTTGGTCGGTTGGTTCAGGTTCAGAGTAGTCGTGGTGAGAACACAGACACTTAGTCTCTTAAATTAGCTTAATAGTTGAAAAAGTCAACTAGAAGTTGACTTATTGGTAAACGACCTCGGAACATTGATTTTATGGCTCGAGTAGCTTCGTTACGTTATTTGGGACTTAGGAGTGTGTTCGAAATGAAGTTCTGATGTCCGGTGAGAAATTAGACTTGAATTGGCGAAAGTTAGTTTTTGACGATTTTCGATCGGTAGGGGAAAATAGGCTATCGGGATTGGAATGAAATTCCAACAGTTGGAGTAGGTTTGTAATGTCATTTTGGATATGTGTTCAAATTTTCATTTCAATCGGATGTGTTTTGGTTGGTTTTGGCATCATTGGCGGAATTTAGAATTTTAAAGTTCATAGGCTTGAATTTGATGTGATTTTTGTGTTTTTGCGTTGTTTTTGGTGTTTCCAAGGCTCGACTAAGTTTGAATGATGTTATGGTGTTGGTATGTTTGTTTGGGGCCCCGAGGGGCTCGGGATTGATTTCAGATGGTTAACGGAGGTTTGGACTTAGGAAATTCCAGCAAAGCTGCTTCTGGTGTCACTTTACTGGTGTGGCCGCACCTGCGGATGGGGAGCTACAGGTGCGAAAAGAGGACAGGCTGGAGGAAGTCGCAGGTGCGAGGCATGGGCCGCATCTGCGAAGCTGCAGGTGCGAGTGAGTCACCGCAGGTGCGAGATTGGACTTTTAGTGGAATTGCGTAGCTGCGCACCTGGGACCGCAGGTGCGAACCATGGGCCACAAGTATTTTTCTTCATTTTACATGCGGGTTGAGCCAATTTGGGAGAAATTTGAAGGATGATTTCGAGAGTCTTCAGTGGAGGTAAGTTTCTCGGACTATAAACTCATTTCTATGTTATTATGTGATGGATTAGGCTTGGAATTTGTTGATTAAATGGCATAAATTAGGGGTTTAGGGCTTGGAAAATTGAGACTTGTAATTAAGAAATTTAGGAGTTGTTTGTGGTAGAATTTTGATGCATTTTATATGTGTAGACTCGGGAAGGGATAAGGATTCTTGTGACGTGATTTTCATCGAATTCCAAGATGTGATCCTGGGGCTCAGGTTTGGCCAATTTCGGAAATAGTGCAAAAAATTGATAATTTTCGATTGGGTTTTGTTCCTTTAGCGTATATTGATGATGTTAATCCGGTTTAGGTTAGATTCGGAGCAACCGGGAGCCGATTTGAGGGGCAACAACATCGCGGAGTAGCTTTTGGGATGTTTTGAGGTAAGTAACGATTGTAACTCTAAACCTGAGGGTATGAAACCCCGGTATTTTATATTGTTTTGGTAAATGAGGTGACACACATGCTAGGTGACGAGCGTGTGGGATTGTGACTTGGTCCGTCTCGTAGCGACTATTAAGCCGCGTTTTTGATTTGAAACCTTACGACGTCCTGTATTTTAGAAATTTTTACTTGTTTATGGGTTGTGGACCATGTTTGGGGCCTTGTGCCGACCTGTTTAGACCCTTAGAGGTACTATTACACTATTCTCACACTATCCTGATAGAACAATTTTGAACTCAGTCATGTTTTCTACTTGTTGTTATTTTCACTATTATCACACTGTTTTGAAACTTTGGGAGGTATTTTAGGCTGAGTCCCGTGAGTTGAGATGAATTGCCCGAGTGGCTTGTAAGGATAACTGAGTGAGGGCAAGGGCCCAGTATGTGAGGATAGTTATGAATTGGGCTGCACGCCGCAACAATATACATATTATGCATGGTGCGGGCTGCATGTCGCAATAATATATTTTATATATGGATCGGGTTGCACGCCGCAATAATATACATATTGGATCGGGCTGCACAATGCAGCAAATATAGCGCTTGGGCTGTAAGATCCCCTCCGGAGTTTGTACACCCCCAGTGGGCACCGTCGACTATTATATGGATCAGATGCACGCCGCAACGCATGTTATATGGATAGTGCTGCACACCGCAGGAGTATAGATATATATGTATTGGATTGGGCTGCCCGCTGCAGCAGTTGCGTGTATTCATGGTACTTGTTGAGTACGAGTGTTTAGTGTGAGCATGAGATGCTGATAGTGGGGTCACGAGTGACTGAGAGGCTTGCCCGAGAGGCTTTATTTGTGAGTGATACTGTGCCCGAGGGGCTTAGATTTTATGAAACTACTGTTTTCACTCTCCTTTACACTGAGCGTCTAATGATAATGTTGGACAAATGTTTTTATACGATATTTTAAATGGAAACTGGAGTTTTATGAAATATTCGGAATGTAGATTCCCGACTTGATTTGTTTATTTCCACTTTTACTTATTATATGGATTTACATGATTCATAAATGCTCGTCACTACACTTAAGTTTTTAGTTACTTTGATTACTTACTGAGTTGGCTTACTCACGTTACTCCATGCACCTCTGTGTGCAGATCCAGGTACTGGACTATCTCACTAGTTGATTTTTGGACGTGGTTAGAGTTGTTCGAGGATCGAGGTAGCTGCTCAGCGTCCCCAGCTCACCTCCTTTCCTTTCCTCAGTTCATAGTTTTGTCTTTCGTACTTTAGACTTTTGTAATAGTAATTCACCTTATTGTACATTGTATTTATAGTCCTAGATGCTCATGACAGTTGGCTCCAGGTTTTGGGGTAGTGTATAAATTGTTTATCTCATTTTGCTATCTTAATCTACTAGACTTGGAAATTATGAAATATTATGATAGTTTGTAATGGTTGGCTATCCTAGTTCCATGATAGGCGTCATCACGACATGCTTAGGATTTGGGGTCGTGACAATTCTGTTTAGGCACGGGAATTCATCTATCGTATAATCAGATGAATGATCAGATGATCCACACTTGCTCGTTCTTCAGGACATGGTCCGTCGTGGTGATGCTAGGGATGTGGTTATTGGTGATGATGGGGTCATGAGGATGCATGGTTGGATTTGTGTGCCCAATGTGGATAGACTTCGAGGTTTGATTCTAGCTGAGGCCCATAGTTCGCGGTATTCCATCCATCACGGTGCCGCAAAGATGTATAAGGATTTGAGACAGCATTATTGGTGGAGGCCGATGTAGAGGGATATCGTTGAGTTCGTGTCTCGGTGTCTCAACTGTCAGCAGGTCAAGTATGAGCACCAAAGACCGGGTGGATGGTTTTAGAGATTTGATATTCCGGAGTGGAAGTGGCAGCGAATCACCATGGACTTTGTAGTTGGACTCCCACGGACTTCGAGGAGGTTTGATGCTATATGGGTTATTGTGGATCGGCTGACCAAGTCCGCGCACTTCATTCCTGTTGGTACTACTTATTCTTCGGAGCTGTTAGCTGAGATTCATATCAGGGAGATTGTTCGATTGCATGGGGTTCCAGTTTCTATCATTTCTGACAGAGGTACTCGGTTCACATCTCAGTTTAGAGCGTCGTGCAGAGGGAGTTAGGTACTCAGGTTGAGTTGAGCCCAGCGTTTCATCCTCAGACCGACGGGAAGTCGGAGCGAACTATTCAGATTTTTGAGGATATGCGTGCCTGTGTCATTGATTTGTGGGTTCATGGAACTAATTTCTGCCACTCGCGGAGTTTGCATATAATAATAGTTATTAGAGGAGTATCCAGATGGCTTCGTATGAGGCTTTATATGGTAGGAGGTGCAGATCTCCGGTTGGTTGGTTTGAGCTGGGCGAGGTTAGGCTATTGGGCACAAACTTGGTTCAGGATGCGTGGCGTAAGGTGAAGTTGATTCAGGAGCGGCTTCACATGGCGCAGTCTAGGCAGAAGAGTTATGCGGACCGGAAGGTCCGAGATGTGTCTATCATGGTTGGGGAGAAGGTGTTGCTGAAGGTGTCACCCATGAAGGGTGTTATGAGGTTCGGGAAGAGGGGAAAGTTGATCCTCGGTTCATTGGGCCTTTTGATGTGCTTCAGAGGATTGGGAGGTGGATTATAGACTTTCCATGCCTCCCAACTTATCGAATATTCATCCGGTGTTCCATGTTTCGATGCTCCGAAAGTATGTTGGTGACCCGTCTCATGTTTTGGACTTCAGCACGGTTCAACTCGAGGGTGATATGTCATATGAGGTAGAGCCAGTGGCTATTTTGGGTCGTCATGTCAGGAAGCTGAGGTCTAAGGATATAGCTTCTGTGAAGGTTTAATGGAGAGGGCAGCCGGTGGAGGATGCCACCTGGGAGATCGAGCAGGAGATGCGGAGCAGATATCCTCACTTATTCAAGACTCCAGGTATATTTCTAAACTCGTTCGAGGACAAACGTTTGTTTATGAGGGGGAGGATGTAACGACACGGCCAGTCGTTCCGTGAAATTAGACTTGTTTCCCCTGTTTCTGATTTATCGTATGCTTCTTAGCCTATTTATGTTGTGTTGGGTCGGTTGGTTCGGGTTCGGAGTGGTCGTGGTGAGAAAAAAGACACTTAGTCTCTTAAATTAGCTTAATAGTTGAAAAAGTCAACTGGGAGTTGACTTATTGGTAAACGACCTCATAACGTGGATTTAATGGCTTGGACAGCTTCGATAGGTGATTTGGGACTTAGGAGTGTCTTCGGAATGAAGTTCTGATGTCCGGTGAGGAATAAGGCTTGATGGCGAAAGTTAGTTTTTGACGATTTTCGGTCGGCAGGGGAAAATAGGCTATCGGGGTAGGAATAGAATTCCGACAATTGGAGCAAGTTCGTAATGTCATTTTGAATATGTGTGCAAATTTTCGGGTCAATCGGATGTGTTTTGTTTGGTTTCGGCATCATTGGCGGCATTTAGAAGTTTCAAAGTTCATAGGCTTGAATTTGATGTGATATTGGTGTTTTTGTGTTGTTTTTGGTGTTTCGTAGGCTCGACTAATTTTGAATGATGTTATGTGATGTGTTGGTATGTTTGGTTGGGGCCCTGAGGGGCTCGGGATTGATTTCGGATGGTTAACGGAGGTTTGGACTCAGGAAATTGCAACAAAGCTGCTGCTGGTGTTATTTTACTAGTGTGGCCGCACCTACGGATGGGGAGCCGCAGGTGCGAAGGTCATTGCGCAGGTGCGAAAAGAGGTCACGCTACAGGAAGTCGCAGGTGTGGGTGAGGCACCGTAGGTGCGAGATTGGACTTTTAGTGGAATTATGTGGGTGCGAAGCATGGGCCACAGATGCGGATTAACTAGGCAGGAGGTATAAATATGTGCCTCCGCGAAATTTTGGCATATTTTTTCATTTTGCATGCGGGTTGAGCCAATTTGAAAGAAATTTAAAGGAGGATTTCGAGAGTCTTCAATGGAGGTAAGTTTCTCGGACTATAAACTCGTTTCTATGTTATTATGTGAAGGATTAGGCTTGGAATTTGTGGATTAAATGGCACAAATTGGGGGTTTAGGGCTTGGGAAATTGATACTTGTAATTAAGAAATTTAGGAGTTGTTTATGTTCGGATTTTGATGCATTTTATATGTGTAGACTCGGGAAGGGATAAGGATTCTTGTGACGTGATTTTAATCGAATTCCGAGACGTGGACCCGGGGCTCGGGTTTTGCCAATTTCGGGAATTGTGTGAAAAATTGATAGTTTTCGTTTGGGTTTTGTTCCTTTAACGTATATTGATGATGTTAATCCGGTTTTGGTTAGATTCGGAGCAATCGGGAACCGACTCAAGGGGCAAGGGCATCACAGAGTAGCTTTTGGGCTGTTTTGAGGTAAGTAACGATTGTAACTCTAAACCTGAGGGTATGAAACCCCGGTATTTTATATTGTTTTGGTAAATGAGGTGACACGCATGCTAGGTGACGAGGGTGTGGGTGTGCACCGATAGGGACTGTGACTTGGTTCGTCCCGTAGCGACTATTAATCCACGTTTTCTATTTGAAACCTTACAACGTCCTGTATTTTAGAAATTTTTACTTGTTTATGGGCTGTGAACCATGTTTGGGGCCTTGTGCCCACCTGTTTAGACCCTCAGAGGTACTTTTTCCACTATTCTCACACAATCCTGATAGAACAATTGTGAACTCAGTTATGTTTTCTACTTGTTGTTATTTTCACTTTTATCAAACTGTTTTGAAATTGTGAGAGGTATTTTGGGTTGAATTCCGTGAGTTGAGATGAATTGCTCGAGTGGATTATAAGGATGACCTAGTGAGGCCGAGATCCCAGTATGTGAGGATAGTTATGGATTGGGTTTCACGCCGCAGTAATATATAGATTATGTATGGATTGGGCTGCACGCTGCAACAATATATGTTATATATGGATCGGGCTGCATGCCACAGCAATATACATATTGGATCGTGCTGCACGCCGCAAAAAATATAGCGCTTGGGCTGTAGGAGCCCGTCCAGAGTATGTACACCCCTAGTGGGCTCAGTCGACTATTATATGGATCGGGTTGCACCTCACAGCGTATGTTATATGGATTGGGCCACACGCCACAGCAGTATATATATATATATATATATATATATATATATATATATATATATATATATATATATATATATATTGGATCGGATTGCCCTCTGCAGCAGTTGTGTGTATTCATGGTACTTGTTGAGTACGAGTGTTTAGTGTGAGCATAAGATGCTGATAGTGGGGTCACGAGTAACTGAAAGGCTTACCCGGGAGGCTTTATTTGTGAGTGATACTGTGCCCGAGGGGCTTAGATTTTATGAAACTACTGTTTTCACTCGCCTTTACACTGAGCCTCTAATGATAATGTTAGACAAATGTTTTTATACGAGATTTTAAATGGAAACTGGAGTTTTATGAAATATTCGGAACGTAGATTCTCGACTTGGTTTATTTATTTCCACTGTTACTTATTATATGATACATGATTCATAAATGCTCGTTACTACACTCAAGTTTTTAGTTACTTTGATTACTTACTGAGTTGGCGTTGGTTGGCTCGAGTTCAGAGCGATTTTGGAGATAAATGAGACACTTAGTCTCTTAACTTGGTTTAATAGTGGAAAAATCAACCGGAAGTTGACTTATTAGTAAACAACCTCGAAATGTAGATTTTATGGTTCAGATAGCTTCGTCAGGTGATTTTGGAATTATGAGTGTGTTCAGAATGTGGTTTCGATGTCCGGTGTAGAATTAGGCTTGAATTCGCAAAATTGAGTTTTTGGCGATTTCCGGTCGGTAGTGGAAAATTAGCTATCGGGGTCGGAATGGAATTTTGGAAGATGGAACAGGTTCGTAGTATCATTTTGGATGTGTGTGTAAATTTCCAGGTTAATCGGATGAGTTTTGGTTAGTTTCGGCATCGTTGGCAATTATCAAAAGTTTGAAGATTCTTAGGCTTGAATTATGAGTTGAAGCGTGTTTCGATGTTATTTTGGGTGTTCCGAGGGTTCAGCTGAGTCCAAATGATCATTTATGACTTGTTTGTATTTTTGGTTGGGGTCCCGAGGGGCCCGGGTTGATTTCGGATAGCCATCAAGGGATTTTACGTTGGAAAATAGCAGCTCATGCTGCTGGTGCTGATGTTACAACACCTACGAATAGGGGACTGCATGTGCGGGCATGCAGAAGAGGACGACTCGTCGCATGTGCGAATTATTGTGGGTTGGAGGAGTTCCGCAGGTGCGAGGTTTTTACCATACCCGCGAAGCCGCAAATGCGGAATTTTGAGCGCGGGTGCGTAGGCTAGGCTTCTAAGTAATTCTCTGTAGGTGCGCACCTGGGACCGCAGGTGCGGAGAAATGACCGCATGAGCGGTTTCATTGGGCAGAAAGTACAAAATACCAGCCTTCGATTTTTAGCCATTTCTTCAATATTTTCATCTGGGATTAAGCCTTGGTAGAGGGTTTGAAGGAGGAATCAAGAGGACTTCATTAAGGTAAGATATTTGAACCTAAAACTCGTTTCCATGTGATTTTTGGACCGAAATAGGGTGAAATTTAGGGAAAAATCAGTGTGTAAGTTGGGGAAAAAGGGAAGAAAGTTTGAATATTTCTTTTGATGATTTGAGTGGGCATTTAAGGTGGGATTTTGATACTCTTGGTATGCATAGACTCGTGGGGGAATAAAGATACTAGTTTTGTGATTTGTATCGAATTCCGAGATGTGGGCCCAAGGGCCGGGTTGGGCCAACTTCAGGATTTGTGCCCAATTGTGATAATTTTCTAATGAGTTTCGTCTTCCTATCATATTTTGATGTTATTAATATGATTTTGATAGACTCGGAGCATTTGGGAGTCGATTTGAGGGGCAAGAGCATCACAGAGTAGTTTTCGGGCGGGTTTGAGGTAAGTGACGATTGTAAATCTAGACCTGAGGGTATGAAGCCCCGTTATTTCATATTGTGTTGATAAATGAGGTGACGCACCTGCTAGGTGACGAGCATGTGGGCATGCACCGATAGGGATTTGTGACTTGGTCCGTCCTGTAGCGACTTTAAGTCGCATACTTGATTTGAAATCATATGATATCCTATACTTTTGAAGTTTACATTATATTATTGGGTTTTATGCCATGTTTGGGGCCTTGTGCCGAATAGTTTAGACCCTCAAGGGTATTTTTCAACTATTCTCACACTATTTTGATAGAAATTTATGAACCCAGTCATGTTTTATACATGTTGTTGTTATCATTGTGATCACACTGTTTTAGAATACTGAGAGGTACTTTATTGATTATTAACAAGAAACATACTCAATCAAGTCATAAAGTACACGTATGAGCAATTAGACTCATTAAGCATATCGAGGTTTCCTAACACAATTGGTATACTAGTTTTCATTTACCATACGACTCAAAGCCATACAAACTTAATAAACAACCCATACTTTAAACATCTAACTTTTCATATAAAGCTTACTCGGAATAATAAAGTTTATATGCTTATAACGGGGTAACCCCAGATGTAGAAGTAGGGATTTTGAGCTGACTGTACTTAAACTTTACGAAAAGATTATGGACTTCAATTCTGAGAGAGGAGGTTTAGCTAACATAGGATCCCTTTTTTAGCAACTTCAATCCATTCTAACCATATAACAAATTTGAACCCGGAATTTGCAGGATGGTCGTAACTCTAGCTCATTTGAGCGTTTTGCCAAACACTTGGTGTGCATTACTGT
Organism: Nicotiana paniculata; assembly: GCA_005239505.1. Lineage (NCBI taxonomy): Eukaryota > Viridiplantae > Streptophyta > Magnoliopsida > Solanales > Solanaceae > Nicotiana > Nicotiana paniculata. The sequence continues at coordinate 95,635 of ML315305.1, forward strand.
TCTTAGGTCCTTTTATGAAACATTATGCCATATTTACACCCATCCCTAGTTTACAACCTTTTTCCTACTTTAGGGATACATGCATGCAAGAAACTTACCCCTCCCCTCAACCAATATTTACTACACCAATTATTCCCATTTTTACTAGATTTGTGAATTTAGAGTACGGGGTAGGGGGGGGGGGTATAAATTCTTACCTCAATAGTGCAGGCCTAGGTTAATTTCCTTGATAAATATTTAAATTTCAAGCAAGAATTGAGGGGTATTAGATGAGGATCACCTTCTCACTCTAAAGATCATTCTCTCACTCTAGTTAACAGAAAAAATATGATGAAAAATGGCCTAAGAGGGGGTTTTAACGGAATGGGGGTCGGGTTTTAAATTAAGAAAATGGGTGCCCCGACACATGTTTGCTGTCGCATATGAGACCGCATAATGGATATGCAGTCCGCAAAGTGACCGCAGAATGGCCTCGAGGAAGATGAAATTTCTGACCGGGTATGCGACAACTATGCGGTTCGCATACCTGTTCTGCGGTCGCATAATGCACCGCAAAACTCCCTTCGCGAAACCCAGAAGCGGTTATGCGGCCAATATGCGGTCCGCATATTGATTATGTGATCGCATAATCGACCGCAAAACTAGCTTCAATTTTGGCCAGATTTTCTGCTTCACTCTAAGGCCATTATGCGGTCCACAGAGTGATTATGCAATCGCATAATAGGCCGTAGAGATGGGTAAGTCTGAGAAACATTTTCTTCTCAGTCCACATGTAGTTCAATCCAAAAAGTCTGAACCGTGGCGAGAATAACCCCAGGAATCTAATGTCTCACTACGAAATCCCGAGATTTTGGTTAAGAATTTTACGGGTCCTTACAAGGTCGCAAGCTAAAGTATGGTAAAGCGACAAGGTTTTAGGAAGACTGGAGTAAGGATAAGAAAGGGCGAGTGAGAAGGTGATGAGAATGGATAAGTCCTCGTGATTAAGCCCATGAAAACAAGAACAACTGATGGATTCTCTAAGTTATACAAAGCTCAGTATAGTCTGAATGAACTCAAAGGAGTCTAAGACTAATAGAGTTTAGAAGAGATGGAATGCTGCATTGGTAGTAGAATGAGGGTGTAATTGCAACAGATAAAGGATGACGTTTGGGCCTTCGATTGAGTTATGATTTGAATAAAAAGGGGAGATTTCATGAGTTGTACGGGATTAGAATAACCCCCATAGGATGAATCACGTTGGGATGCTATGAAATATGGTTATGGAAGCATGGTATCGTCCCTAGGTGGATCAGTCTAATCATTTCAGATGTTCCCCCGAGAGACGTGAGCCCTAGAGGCAATGTTACATAAGAGGTCAAGTTATTGATATTAAGGTGAATAAACAATGGATGGATAAAAGTTACAAAGTATAAGATGAGATTAGACCATCATTCTTAAGATGAACAGTAATGAAGAAGCATTAAAGGAATTAAGTTTATGCATATAGGATAAGCAACAAGAGTAACCTGGAGTTTGGTAGAAGACCTTAGTAACGATAAATCAAAGTGAGAGTTATGGCAGTAAAGTCATACAGATGGATAAACGGATCTAAGAAATAAGGTATAACAATATTCGTAAGTTCAACAAAGTACCGAGCGGAGAAATTTAGTATACCAATAGATGCCCAGAGGGACATCTTATCAAGCTCTGTATATGTTTACAAAGTGAGGCCTATAGATTGGCTAAAAGACGGAGGAAATAGGAGAGAAGAGTTGCATAAGCGCACTTACAATGTCAGAGTCGTACAGGCTGCATGACAGAAGGTAGCAACAGTTACGAGATTGGAAGGATTTCGACCATAAGTCATGGTGTGAGAAAGAGGCCTAAAGAGGGGAATGCCCTGGCCTTTGAATTTATTCACAGAACAGTTGCCTAGATGGCAAGGAGAGTACTAAAGTATTCGCAAGAGCTAATGATAAGTGCATCAGTCAACATTCGAGGATGAAAGTTCCAAAGAGGGGGGTGTTAAACCCTATTTTTTCATACGTGAAAGTACGCCATAAGTAAATTGATGAAATCTCGGAAATGAGATGTTACATCCCGTATTTTCATACGTTAAAGTTTCGTCGTAAGTTAATCGACGGAAGCTCGGGAATAAAATTATTGTGAGGCTATAAGTATTATGCTATTTCAAACAAGTGATAAGTAAATTCGTGAAGGCTAGAAGGTAAGCTAATCGAAGAAAATGAGTTTCGTCGAAGTTTGACATTTTGGGATAAAATACGGTCCGAGCTATAATATTCGGTATTTATGGACTAATTCCATACAAGATACCACATGACCATGATAGTAAGGTGTATAAAATGTTTTAAAGTGAGTAGTATTTTATGTAATTTGAGATATTCTTAATTATGTGGGTAATTGGTTAATTATTTTTGGATTAGTGAGAGATTAACAAGTTAATTAAGGAAATGAGTGAATAATTTTGGATAAGCCTTCCCCCCCCCCCCAACGTGGCAGCAAATCAAAGCCCTATTTGGTGACTCTTAATTTATGAAAGGCATAATTAGGAGATTTGGCCAAAAATTCAGTCTTGTCAAGTGGGGCCCACACCATTATAATAAGGAACATTTATAATTCATTCATTTATTTAAGATATCAGAAAAGATTATGATCAACTCACATAAGAGAGATATATCTATCTTCATAGAAACATAAATATCTTCATCAAGAGATTCATACGAGACTTCATAGATAATAGCGATGCGATTTTGCGAAACTAAAGGAGCACAGTGTAATCTTTCTCAAGAATATCATATGAATTTTCCCCAACTTTGATGTCGTTACTTTTTTTGTCGCAATTAACGTGTGTTAGAGGGATTGTCAAGAGAATCGGTTCAGGTATGTTAAATGCTATCCTTTCTTTCTTTTTGGCATGATCCATACAATACAAACAAAACGAGCAAATGCACAATTTACATAAATGACTCTATTCATAGAAATACTAGAGGTTCCTATATAAAGTTTATTTCATGATATTAATCAAATTTATAATGGTCTTATGATATTACGAAAGATTTTGCTGACGTAATTCTCATGCATTGCATTCATATATACATGCACACTGACCCATGACCAGATGACGTTATATAAATGTATATATGTATATATATGTATATGGGAAATAGGAAAAGGTTAAGGCGTTATATACGTACCACCACCTGATCAATTGGTATACGTTGATGATTTTGCCCAAAGTGGCCATGATGATATATGGTGGGATGACCTCTGAGGCTTGATGATGTTATGTATGCATACACCTATGAATGGTATTTATACGCATATGCATACATTACAAATATTAATGATTCATAGAGTTATTCAGACTTTCATGTTGAGTCTTTTACTTCATATTTCTACCATGTCTATTATCTACTGATTTTCATTCCTTACATACCCGATACATTATTTGTACTGAAGTCCCTATTGCCTGGGGACACTGTGTTTCATGCCCGTAGGTCTTGATAGATAGGTCGAGAGTCCTCCAAGTAGGCTATCAACTCAACATGAGGCGTTGGTGTGCTCCATTTACTCCGGAGTTGCTTATTTGGTCAGTATGATTTGGACGTGTAGTGATTAGTATGGCGGGGCCCTATCCCGACCTTTATGGTATTGATCTATTCTTAGAGGCTTGTAGACATATGTCCTATATATGAAAGATTGTATGGCCTTGTCGGCCTATGTTCAGTGTACGAGTGATCATTTTGGCCTTATAGGCCCTTATATCATATGTATAAGTTTATATTACATGTTGGGTCGTCCTATGTCGAGTGCTGCCTCTTGTTTCATTCTAGTTATCCTATGATAGCCTCTCTGGCTCATTTACCTATGATAGTATGATATGAAAGATACGTTATGTTAGTACTCTATTGAGTAAGGTACCGAGTGCCCGTTGCGGCCCATTGGTTTGGGTCGTGACATTGATAATGTTGTGGCTATTGTTGTTAAGATTTTCTAGGTGTTAATTAAGTTAATTGAGGAAGAAAATATGAAAAATAAGTGATGACGATAAAAGTTAAGGTGCTATGCGTATGGGGCTATTTTAGAAGGCATTTTGTGAATGTTTTGAACTATGAATAATATAGTACATATAAGTATGGTGCAATGAAGGTTGTAAAATAATTTATGGAATAAGAGTTGGATTCAAGTCATATTTTTTATAAGTAAAAACGAGCTTTCCGCTCAATATGATTGTTAAGGTCATCGGAGAAGCTCATATTGAATTATATTGTTGTTGTTGCTATTGTTGGTTGTTGTTGTTCTTGTTTGGTTGTTGATGACCCTTCATGGTCTTTGGGATGTAGTAAATACAGAGGAGTTTCTACCCAATTTTTTGAAAGCTATACAACTAGCCAACTATGATGGTACGACATTATATGCTGACGACAATATCATTTCACTTGTTATAGACACAAGAAGTTGTGTTGAGGAATAAGGAAGAGATCATACTAGTATTTTAAGGCACTTCCTTCTTTATTTTGGCATGATCTACAGTGAAATGAACGTAAATGATACGTTATTTCATAATGGATATACTCCTATCAACTAAGGTTGTCCATGTTGTTCCTTCCTTATAAATTTATTCTAAGCATGTATGTATGATCCTTGAATCATATTGAGGAGAATTTTGACGGTATGAATGTCCATAACAATAATCGAAGGTGTAACAACCCTATATCACTCCAAATGATTTAGAACGTGATTCCATGAGTTTAGCATGCATTATATATGTTTCTATTTTACTCTACTGAGTCGTGCTATAGTCGGTCGGGTAGGAACCTACGGTGCAACCACATATCAGTTGGATTTTATCGAGCTCCATGTGGACGGGTACGATTCTACCGAGCCTGATGATGGTCTGGTACATTTTTACCGAGCTTATTATGGCCAGGTATGATATGATGATGATGATGCCCACAGAGGCGAATATTTTTAAAAGCTTATGTATATATATATGTATCATGCATTTCATGTCAGTAGCCCTCTGACGTACTCAGATGTTACATGTTGTATATGCTCTATATCTCTTTACATTATTGCTATTACTTATGCTTTCCAGCCTTACATACTCGGTACTTTATTCGTATTGCCGTCCCTTTTTCATGGGGACACTGCGTTTCATGCCCGCAGGTCCCCATAGATAGGTTGATAGTTTTTCTAGTATGTTATCAGCTCAACGGAAGGTGTTGGTTCACTCCACTTGCTCTGGAGTTGCCTATTTGGTCAGTATTCCTTGGACATGTATTGATTGTTAAGGCGGGGTCCTGTACCGACCTTTATGACGTTTATCATTATCATCGAGAAGAATACAAAGTATAAGAGCAGTAAAGAAAGTTGTACTGTGGATATATGCTTGTTGTAAATGAAAGAGATACGGTATATTTGTTATGAAAGTTAAAGAGATTGACTGTCATTGTTTGGATAAGTTGTCAATGAACGAACGAAAGGTTTGAATGAGTTCTAGAGGTTTCGGTCGGGTATGACTCGACTGGAATACTTGAATACCAGTTCCAATAGATTTAAAAAGGGTTATACGCACACTTCGCGCAAGATGAAATGCGAGAAGAATATTTTTGTATCACTAAATAATATTGTCACGGCCCCAAATCCTAAGCCGTCTGTGATGGCGCCTACCGTAATACTAGGCTAGCCAACAATCACATACTGACATAATTTTTCATAATTTCCAAAACTGTCCCAATATTTGACAACGCTTAAGCAGTTTACAGCAACAAAATGAATAAAATGGTCTATACACTGCCCTAAAACCTGGAGTCAACCGTCATGAGCATCTACGAGTAGTACGAGATAACCCTACTGTTATAATACATCAAGACTCGGAACGAGGAACTAAGTACAAAACAAGAAATGGGAAAAGAGATGATGTGGACGCTGAACAACTACCTTGAAGTCCCAACTCCGGCTCCGCAAGAGGGAAGAAATCTAGCGCTCGATACCAGCACCTGTATCTGCACATAGGGATGCATGGAGTAATGTGAGTACGCCAACTCAGTAGTAATGAAAATAAATCAATTCTAAGAAGTAAGAAACACATAGGATCAAATCATCAATTTAGAATAAGCACAACCTTTCTTTCCAACAATGTATATATTAAATCAAAAAGCTTAAAAAGCTAACTCTGATAAAAATCCTTTGAAAAGTGTGATTTCCAACAATTTCAGAAAAATACCCAAGAGTTTAGTGTAAAATGAAATAAATCATAAATATCCACTCGGGCCAAAACATGTATCATAAATTTCCCCTTGGGCAAATCATCACTCAGAATCAGTCGCTCAGTATGCCTCGCAATCACTCAGTATCAGCCCCTCGGGCATCCTTACTATCACTCATGCCTCACAATCACTCGTCACTCGGCACTCAGCACTCAACACTCAGCACTCGGACTCAATAGGTAAATGCGCTCACTAGGGGTGTGTACAGACTCCGGAGGGGCTCCTACAGCCCAGGTGCTAATATCAAGCCATCTCGTGGCATATCATATCCTCGCAATCAGGCCCTCGGCCTCACTCAGTCAGAAACTCTCAAAAGCCACTCGGGCAATTAGTAAAACGGGGTACTCGACCCAAAAACATTATTTTATATCTCAAAATAGTGTAAATAAGGCTGAGTTTCGAAATCAGTTAAATATAATGTGACTGAGTGTAAATCATAAGTCAACACAGTGAGGAATAACAGTAAAAGCCCCCAAGGGGTCTAAACAAGTCGGCACAAGGCCCCCAACATGGTTTACAGCCCAAATATAACAACAGTCTTAAAACACGATTTAACATATGATTTAAAAGTAAATACGCAACTCAATAGTTGCCAGGGGAAGGACCAACTCCAAATCCACAATCAGTGCACGCAACACACTCGTCATCCGGCATGTGCACCACTCCAAAAATGGTGAGAAAATACGAAGTCCAGGGTTTCATACCCTCACGACAAAATTTACAATCATTACTTACCTCAAACCGGCCAAAATACTAATTCGGGATGCTCTTGCCTCCCAATTGTTCCGAATCTAACCAAAACCAGATTAATATCATCAATATACGCTAAAGGAACAAAGGCCACTCGAAAACTATCAGTTTAAACCAAAATTCCCAAAATTAGCCAAAATCGACCCCCGGGCCCACGTCTCGGAATTCCCTAAAAATCGCATCACCATAATCCTCATTCTTTCTGGAGTCTATACATATAAAATGCATCGAAATCCGACTATAATATCCCCTTCAATTACTCAATTAAAGTCCCAATTTCTCATGCCCTAACTTCCCCAATTTTGGGTTTAAATCCAACTAATTTCAGGTTTATTTACTTAGAAAACAACAAAGAATCGAGTTATGAAGTCACAAATCTTACCTCCAAATTTTTCCCCTTTGATTCCCTCTTTATTCTCTCTCAAAAGCTTCAATTTCGTCCAAGAATGGTGAAAAGTGGGCTAAAAATCGCGGATATGGCCTTTTAAAGTGTACTGCCCAGGCCCTTATTATTCCTCAGTGCGTTCGCGTTCCAGAACCCGCGTTCGTGAACTACAGACTGAAACTGCCTCTACGCGATCGCACCATAACCCACGCGTTCGAACAAAACCAACACCTAGCCCCACACGCACCTCACTCCCTATGCGATCGCACATTCCTCACACGTGATCGCATAGCACACGCCCCCTAGCCCACGCCATCACAGCCTCCCTAAAACGCGGTCACATAGAACAAAAAAAACATGCTGCCTTAGACAAGCCTATGCGATGACATCCTTAACCTTGCGATCGCATAGAAAAGCCATAACTGAACACCAGCAAAATCTGCAATTTCCAACTAAAAAACTTGATCAGTTAACCTCCCGAAACACACCCGAGGTCCTTGGGACCTCAACCAAACATACCAACACGTCCCATCGGATTCAAGCCTATGAACTTTGAGATTTCTAAATTTCGCCAAAGATAATGAAACCATCCAAAACACGTCTGATTAACCCGAAATTTTGCACAAACATCCGAAATGACACTACGAACGTGTTCTAACTTCCGGAATCACATTCCGAGCCCGATAACTAATTTTTCACTACCGATCGAAAAATGCCAAAAACTCAATTTCTCCAATTCAAGTCTAATTGTACACTAGACATCAAAACCACATTCCGAACACACTCCTAAGTCCCAAATCTCCTAATGAAGCTATGTGAGCCATAAAATCTACATTCCGAGGTCGTTTACCAATAAGTCAACTCACAGTTGACTTTTCCAACTATTAAGCCGATTTAAGAGACTAAGTGTCTCAGTTCTCACCATGACCACTCCGAACACGAACCAACCGACCAACACATCATAATTAGGTTAACTGGCACATAACAAAGTTGAAATAGGGGAAACATGGCTAATCTCATGGAACGACCGGTCGGGTCGTTACATCCTCCCCCTCTTAAACAAACGTTCGTCCTCGAACTGGTCTAGAAGCATACCTGGAATCTCAAATAACTGAGGATATTTGCTCTGCATCTCCCGCTCGGTCTCCCAGGTGGCATCCTCCACTGGCTGTCCTCTCCACTGAACCTTCACTGAAGCTATATCCTTAGACCTCAATTTTCTGACCTGACGACCCAAAATAGACACTGGATCTACCTTATATGACATATCACCCTCGAGTTGAACTGTGCTGAAGTCCAAAACATGATATGGTTCACCAACATACTTCTGGAGCATTGAAACATGGAATACCGGATGAATACTCGATAAGCTGGGTGGCAAGGCAAGTCTGTAAGCCACCTCTCCAATCCTCTGCATCATCTCAAATGGCCCAATGAACAGGGGACTCAGCTTTCCCCTCTTCCCGAACCTCATAACACCCTTCATGGGTGACACCTTCAGCAGCACCTTCTCCTCAACCATGAAAGACACATCTCGGACCTTCCGGTCCGCATAACTCTTCTGCCTAGACTGCGCGATGCGAAGCCGCTCCTGAATCAACTTTACCTTACCCAACGCATCCTGAACCAAGTGTGTACCCAATAGCCTAGCCTCGCCCGGCTCAAACCAACCAATAGGAGATCTACACCTCCTACCATATAAAGCCTCATACGGAGCCATCTGGATACTTGACTGATAACTATTATTATATGCAAACTCCGCGAGCAGCAGAAACTGGTCCCATGAACCCTCGAAATCAATGACCCACACACGCAACATGTCCTCCAGAATCTTAATAGTATGCTCCGACTGCCCGTCGGTATAAGGATGAAACGTTGTGCTCGACTCAACCTGAGTACCTAACTCTCTCTACACGGCCCTCCAAAACTGAAATGTGAACCGGGTACCTCTGTCAGAAATGATAGAAACTGGAACCCCATGCAATCAAACAATCTCCCTAATATAAATCTCACCTAACCGCTCCGAAGAATAAGTAGTACCGACAGGAATGATGTGCACGGACTTGGTCAGCCGATCCACAATAACCCATGTAGCATCAAACCTCCTCGAAGTTCGTGAGAGCCCAACTACAAAGTCCATGGTGATCCGCTCCCACTTCCACTCCGGAAAATCTAACCTCTGATGCAATCCACCCGGTCTCTGGTGCTCATACTTGACCTGCTGACAGTTGAGACACCGAGCCACGAACTCAACAATATCCCTCTTCATCCGCCTCCACCAATAATGCTGCCTCAGATCCTGATACATCTTCGCGGCGCCCAAATGGATGGAATACCGCAAACTATGGGCCTCTGCTAGAATCAACTCTCGGAGCCCATCCACATTGGGTACGCAAATCCGGCCCTGCATCCTCATGACCCCATCATCACCAATAACCACATCTCTGGCATCATCTCGACGGATACTGTCCTGAAGAATGAGCAAGTGTGGATCATCATACTGAGGTGCTCTAATCTGAACATAGACAGAAGACCTGGAGGCTACACAAGCCAATATCCGCGAGGGCTCTAATAGATCCAATCTCACCAACTGACAAGCTAAAGCCTGCACATCAAGTGCTAAAGGTCGCTCTGCTGCTGGTAGGTAGGCTAGACTCCCCAAACTCTCTGCTCTGCGACTCAGGGTGTCGGCCACTATATTGGCCTTCCCCGGATGATATAAAATAATGAGGTCATAAAACTTGAGAAGCTCTAACCATCTCCTCTGACGCAAATTCAGATCCTTCTACTTAAGCAGATGCTGCAAACTACGGTGATCAGTGAAAATCTCACAATGTACTCCATACAAATAATGGCGCCAAATCTTCAAGGTGTGGACAATGGCTGATAGCTCTAGATCATGCACTGGATAATTCTTCTCGTGCACCTTTAATTGTCTGGATGCGTAGGCAATCACCCTACCATCATGCATCAATACCGCTCCAAGGCCAACTCTCGAGGCATCACAGTAAATTGTATAAGAACCTGAACCCGTAGGCAAAACCAACACCGGAGCTGTAGTCAAAGCTGACTTGAGCTTCTGAAAGCTCTCCTCGCACTCCTCCGTCCACCTGAACGGAGTACCCTTCTGGGTTAGTCTGGTCATAGGTGTTGGAATAAATGAAAATCCCTCTACAAAACGGCGATAGTACCCTGCCAAACTAAGGAAACTGCGAATCTCGATAGCTGATAACAGTCTAGGCCAGCTCTGCACCGCCTTTATCTTCTTCGGATCAACCTAAATACCCTCACTGAACACCACGTGCCCCAAGAAATCTACTGAATCAAGCCAGAACTCACACTTTAAAATTTTTTATGTACAACCTCTTGTCCCTCAGAGTCTGAAGCACAGTCCTCAAATGCTGCTCATGATCCTCTCGATATCCGGAATATAATAAGATATCGTCAATAAACACGATGACGAAGGAGTCAAGATAAGGCCGTAACACAGTGTGCATCAAGTGTATAAAGGCCGGTGGGGCATTGGTCAGCACGAATGACATAACCAGAAACTCATAATGACCATATCTAGTCCTGAAGGCAGTCTTCGGGATGTAGGGCCCCCGAATCTTTAACTGATGATAGCCAGAACGCAAGTCAATCTTGGAAAATACCATGGCACCCTGAAACTGATCAAACAAGTCATCTATACGAGGCAAGGGATACCGGTTCTTTACCATAACCTTGTTCAACTGCTGATAATCAATACACATACGCATAGAACCATCCTTCTTCTTCATAAACAACACCGGAGCACCCCAAGGTGACACACTAGGCCGAATGAACCCCTTATCTAGGACTTCCTGAAGCTGCTCCTTTATTTCCTTCAACTCCATTGGTTCCATACGATAAGGTGGAATAGAAATAGGCTGAGTGCCGGGCACTAGGTTAATACCAAAATCAATGTCCCTGTCAGGTGGCATGCCTGGCAGGTCTGCAGGAAACACATCCGAAAAATCACGGACCACAGGAATCGAATCAATAGCGGGAGTCTCACCACTAGCATCACTCACAAAAGCCAAATACGATAAAGACCCCTTTTCAACCATACGTTGAGCCTTCAGGTATGAAATCACCCTGCTAGGCGCATACTCTGAAGAACCTCTCTACTCATCCCTCGAAAATATTGGCATAGCTAATGTCACGGTCTTAGCGTGACAATCAAGAATAGCATGACACGGAGATAGACAATCCACGCTCAATATCACATCAAAATCAACCATGATGAGTAACAATAGGTCCACTCGGGTCTCCAGACCCCCAACAGATATCACACATGACCATTGCACATGGTCCACGACAATAGTATCGCCCACCGGAGTCGACATGAACCGATGCATCTAGAGACTCACGGGCCATGTCCAGAAAAGGGCAAAATATGATGAAACATAGGAATATGTAGAACTAGGGTCAAATAAGGCAAAAGCATCTCGGTGACAGACTGAGACAATACCTGTGGTCACCGCATCGGAGGCCATCGCATCTGGCATGGCTTAAAGTGCATAGATATGATCCTGGCCTCCACCTGCACGAACTCCCCCTCTAGGGCGGCCCCTGGCGGTCTGACCCCCACCCCTAGCTATCTGGGGGGTGAGGAAGTAACTGGAGCCCAAGTCGAGGGCTGGCCCCTCTGCTGAGAAGAACCACCAAAATGATGGGGACACTGTCTTCACATGTGCTCAAACTCTTCGCACTCTAAACAACTCCCCAGAGCTAGAGACGGGGAGTGGAAGGAACCCTTGGTACCATAATGGTCACTAGAAGAACCATGCATAGAGGAACCCTGAACTGATGGTGCTCGAGCTGCACTCTAGGCTGGAAGGGCACTTAATAAAGAACGGCCCGACTGAGAACTGCGGGGTCCATGCCCGGAAGTTTCACCACTATAGGCTAGGCGGACTGGCTGAGGAGGCCTTAATGAACGGCCTATACCATGCTGAAACTTACCTCTGGAAGGAGCACCACTAGAACTACTAGATCCACGAGGCCTCTTAGCCTCCCTCTCCTCTCGCTCCAGGCGGCGAACTAACTCAATATCTCGAGGAATATCAATAACCTGCTCGAAGTTAGCACCTCATACCCTCTCCCTAGTCATCAAAAGGCGGAGCTGATAAGTGAGGCCATCCACGAACAACCTAATCCTCTCCCTATCAGTAGGGACCAACTCTGTGGCATGACGAGCCAACTCTGCATATCATGCTGCATCACTGGTAGCTCCCCCTGATGCAGCTGATCAAACTGCCTGCGATGCTCCTCCCTGTATGACTGGGGAACATACTTCTCCAAGAAGATAGTGGAGAACTACTTCCAGGTGAGGGGTGCTGCACCAACAGGCCTACTCCTCTCGAAATACTCCCACCAACTAAAACCAGCCCTAGAAAACTAAAAAGTAGCAAACGAGACCCCATTAGTCTCCAGAATCCCAGCAATACGAAGCATCCTCTGACACTTGTCCAGAAAACCCTAGGCATCCTTGCCCTCAGCACCACTGAATGAAGGAGGGTGAAGTCTACTAAACCTCTCCAGCCTACGCTGCTCATCATCTGGCATAACTGGAATCACGAAGTCCTGAACTGGAGCAACTGGCTGCGCTGCTACCCACGGTGTCTAAAGGCCCTGAGTAACCTGCTCAGGTGTCCGACAGCTGGAGTCTAAGTGCCTCTCTCGACCTGAGAAGGAGCAGCAGTAGTAGATGCAACAACTTCCTGGGCAAAGCTAGTACATACGGTCAAGATCTGAGCTAGGGTCTCCTGAAGACCCGGAATAACAATGGGCACTGCCGGTACTTGAGCCTGTCCCGCTGGAATATCTGCGGCAGGAACCTGATCCTGAATGGTAGGTGGACCCTCTGGTATTGCCCCGACTGGTGCACGGGCTGGTCCCCTACCTCTACCGCGACCTCAAATGCGGCCTCGACCTCTTGATGGTCTAGCTGGTGTCTGGTTACCCTGATCGGTAGCGTATGTCCTCACCATCTGTGAGAGAATGAAACAACAAAAGTTTATATTTCCATAATCAACAAAATGGCACGACAGAATTCAAGAAAAATGATATTTTTCCTAGGAGTTCTATAGCCTCTCGAAGATAAGTACAGACATCTCTGTACCGATCCGCAAGACTTTACTAAACCTGCTCATGACCATTGAGTCCTATGTAACCTAGGATCTGATACCAACATGTCACGACCTCAAATCCTAAGCCGGTCGTGATGGCGCCTGCCGTGGAACTAGGCTAGCCAACAATCACATACTGACATAATATTTTCATAATTTCCAAAACTGTCCCGATATTTAACAAAATCCTAACGGTTAAGTAGTTTAAAGCAACAAAATGAATAAAACAATTTATACACTGCCCCAAAACCTGGATTCAACCGTCATGAGCATCTACGAGTAGTACAAGATAACCCTACTATCATAATACATCAAGACTCGGAACGAGAAACTAAATACAAAATAAGAAATGGGAAAGAGATGTTGCTGACGTTGAACAACTACCTCAAAGTCCCAACTCCGACTCCGCAAGAGGGAAGAAATCTAGCGCTCGGTACCAACACCTTATTCTGCACACAGGGGTGCAGGGAGCAATGTGAGTACGCCAACTCAGTAGTAATGAAAATAAATCAAGTCTAAGCAGTAAGAAACACATAGGATCAAATCATCAATTTAGAATAAGCACAACCTTTCTTTCCAACAGTGTATAAATTAAATCAACATGCTTTAAAAGCCAACTCTGAAAGAAATCCTTTGAAAAGTGTGATTTCCAGCAATTTCAGTAAAACACCCAAAGAGTTTAGTGTAAAATGAAATAAATCATATATAGCCACTCGGGCTAAAACATGTATTATAAATCGCCCATCGGGCAAATCTTCACTCAGAATCAGTCGCTCTGCATGCCTCGCAATCACTCAGTATCATCCCCTCGGGCATCCTCACTTTCACTTATGCCTCACAATCACCCGTCAGTCGGTACTCAGCACTTGGCACTCGCACTCAATAGGTACCTGTGCTCACTGGGGGTGTGTACAGAACTCTGGAGGGGTTCCTACAGTCCAAGCGCTAATATCAAGCCATCTCGTGGCATATCATATCCTCGCAATCAGGCCCTCGACCTCACTCAGTCAAAAACTCTCAAAAGCCACTCAGGCTATCAATAAAACGGGGTACTCGATCCAAAAACATCATTTTATATCTCAAAATAGTATAAATAAGGCTGAGTTTCGAAATCAATTAAACATAATATGACTGAGTGTAAATCAAAAGTCAACATAGTGAGGAATAGCAGTAAAAGCCCCTAAAGGGTCTAAACAAGTCGGCACAAGGCCCTAAACATGGCTTACAGCCCAAATATAACAATAGTCTTAAAACATGATTTAACATATTATTTAAAAGTATATACACATCTCAACAGTTGCAACTGGAAGGACGAAGTCCAAATTCACAATCAGTGCCTGCCACACACTCGTCATCCAACATGTGCGCCACTCCAAATATAGTGAGAAAATATGAAGTACGGGATTCCATACCCTCGAGACAAGATTTAGAGTCATTACTTGCCTCAAACCGGCCCAGATACTAATCTGACATGCTCTTGCCTCTCGAATCGGCTCCCAATTGCTCCAAATATAACCAAAACCAGATTAATATCATCAATATACGCTAAAGGAACAAAGCTCACTCCAAAATTAGCAATTTTAACCAAAATTCCCGAAATTGGCCAAAATCGACCCCCGGTCCCACTTCTCGAAATTCCATAAAAATTGAATCACAATAATCTTCATCCTTTCCTGAGTTTATACATTCAAAATTCGACTACAATAGCCCCTTCAGTCCTCATGCCCTAACTTCCCCAATTTTTGGTTTAAATCCAACTAATTTCAGGTTTAATTACTTAGAAAACGACATAGAATCGAGTTATGAAGTCAAAAATGTTACCTCCAAGTGTTTCCCCTTTGATTCCCTCGTTAATCTCTCTCAAAAGTATCAATTTCGTCCAAAAATGGTGAAAAGTGGGCTAAAAATCGCAGATATGGCCTTTTAAAGTTTACTGCCCACGCGATCGCAACCTCCCCAAATGAGGTCGCATAGAACAAAAAAAAAACATGCTGCCTCAGACAAGCCTATGCGATCGCATCCTTAACCTTGCCATCTCATAGAAGAAAAACAGAACTGAACACCAGCAAAATCTGCAATTTCCAACATCAAAACGTGATCCGTTAACCTCCCAAAACACACCCGAGTCTCTCGGGACCTCAACCAAATATACCAACACGTCCCATAACCTCATTCAAACTTATTCGAGCCTTCGAAACACCCAAAACAATGCCAAAACACCAAAATCGTGTCGGATTCAAGCATATGAACTTTGAGATTTCTAAATTTCGCCAAATATGCCAAAACCCTCCAAAACACGTCTGATTGACCTGAAATTTTGCACACACATCCGAAATGACACTACGAACCTGTTCCATCTTTCAAAGTCCCATTCTGACCCCGATGACTATTTTTTCACTGCCGACCGGAAATCGTCAAAAACTCAATTGTGCAAATTCAAGTCTAATTCTACACCGGACATCAAAACCACATTCCGAACACACTCATAAGTCCCAAATCACCTAAAAATCTATCCGAGTCATAAAATCTACATTCCGGGGTCGTTTACCAATAAGTCAATTTCCAGTTGACTTTTCCAACTATTAAGCCGATTTAAGAGACTAAGTGTCTCAGTTCTCACCACGACCACTCCGAACACGAACCAACCGACCCAACACTGATGTGTTAACTAGAACATAACAAAGCTGAAATAGAGGAAAAAAGGCTAATCTCACGGAACGACCGGGCGAGTCGTTACAAATATGTGGATGATGTAAGCTAGAACATGGTCCTTAAGTGAATGACATGAGGCCTAAAGGGAGTACTTATCCTTAAAGAATATGAGTACCGTCGAGGTTGTATTAATAACCAAGTGTTGAAGGTCTACGAGTTGTGGTAATTTTATAATGATAAGAATTTCTGAAAAAAAAATGAAAAAAAAAATAGACCAGATGTTCAGAAATCGATGGTCAGCGCAAGTTACAAACTTGGTAATAGTGGGAATTGAATATCTTTGCACGAAGTGAATTTATTAGTTATGTGTGTTACACCACATTTTTTCGTACGTGGAAGTACACCATAAGTAAATTGATATAAGCTTGGAAATGAGATGTTACATCCTGCATTTTTATACGTTAAATTTTCGTAGTAAGTTAATCGATGTAAGCTCGAGATTGAGATTATCTTGATATTATAAGTATTATGCTATTTCAAACAAGTGATAAGTAAATTCGTGAAGGTGAGAGGGTAATAGAATCGAAGAAAATGAGTTTCATCAAAGTTTGACATTTTGAGATAAAATAAGGTCCAAGCTATAATACCCTGTATTCATGGACTAGTGCCATACAAGGTACCATATGACCATGATATTAAGGTATATAAAGTGCTTTAAAAGTGAGTAGTATTTTAAGAAATTTTAGATAATTCTTAATTATGTAGATAATTGATTAATTGTGGGGATAATTATGATTAAGTGGATAAAGATATTTTTTGGGGCGGCCACCTAGATTCAATCTAAGCCAAAGTGCCAATATGCATGATGAGTCATAAGGCATAATATGCCTTGTTTACACATATAGAATTCTTGGATAATTACCTTTGCTTGGTCTCGTTAGTGATAATATAACTTGGAGAATATGAATGAAGTTATGGCATGCTTTCCACTTTAGATTACACACCACCAACGTTGGGTGATTAACAAGTCCAATGGTTATTCATCATTGCAAGTGTTATCTTTCAATAGAGTGGATATAAGTCAGATAAGAAATAATGTGCTATGATATCAAGAATATCATACGGATTTTTCCCTACTTCGATCTGCCGTTAAGTGTTGTCGCAAATGATATGTTTTAGAGGGATTGTTAAGAGAATAGGCTCAGGCATGTTAAGGCTATCCCTTCTTTCCTTTTGGCATGATCCATACGATAGAAACAAAATGAGCAAATGGCACACTTCCATAAATGACTATATTCATAGAAATGCTATAGATGCTTATGTTCTTGATTTCCCATATGTCTTATAATTCTATCATTTGTTCATGAGTCTCAAAAAATACGTAAGTTGATAAAGTTTATTTCATGATATTAATCAGACGCATAATGGTCTTATGACACTCTGAAAGATTTTATTGACGTACAACTCATGCATTGTATTTATTTATATATATATATATATATATATATATATATATATATATATATATATATATATATATATATATATATATATATATATCTATGTGTGTGTGTGTGTGTGTGTGTGTGTGTGGGAAAAGATCACGGCGTTATATACGCACCACCACCTGATCAGCTGGTATACGTTGATGATTTCCCAGAGCGGCCGAGATGATATGATGGATGCCCTCAGAGGCTTGATAATGTTATGAATGCATATACCCATGCATGTATGAATTTTATACGTATATGCATGACATTATAAGTATTAATGATTCACAGAGTTATTTAGACTTACATGTTGAGTCTTTTACGCCATGTTTCTCTAATGTCTATTGTTTACTAATTTTCATTCCTTATCTAATCGCTAAATCATTTGTACTAACGCCCCTTTTTCCTGGCGATGCTGCATTTCATGCCTGCAGGTTCCGATATACAAGTTGAGAGTCGTCCAAGTAGGCTATCAGCTTAGTAGATGGTGTTGATTTGCTCATGTAACGACCCGGTCGGTCGTTCTGAGAGTTTTATCCCCGTTTCCCCTAATTCCACTTCATTATTTGTTGTTCAGCTTTATTTTGTTGCGTCAGGTTGTTTGTCTTGGGTTCAGAGTGCTTTTGAAGTGGAATGAGACACTTAGTCTCTTAATTTAAATATTTAGTTGGAAAAGTCAACCAGAAGTTGACTTATAAGTAAACGACCTCGGATTAGGGTTTCTATGGCCCGGATAGCTTCGTTAGGTGATTTTGGACATAGGAGTATGTTCGGAATGTAATTCGGAGGGCCGTGGTAGAATTAAGCTTGAAGTGGCGAAATTGGAAATTTGGCGATTTCCGGTCGGCATTGGAAAATTTGATATTGGGGTCGGAATGGAATTCCGAAAGTTGGAGTAGGTAGTATCATTTGTGACGTGTGTGTAAAATTTGAGGTCATTCGGACGTGGTTTTGTTGGTTTCAACATCGTTGGCGAATTTTGGAAGTTTAGAAATCCTTATGCTTGAATACGGGGTTAATTTAGTATTTTGATGTTGTTTTGAGCGATTCGAAGGTTCGACTAAGTTTGAATGATATTATGGGATGTGTTGGCATGTTTGGTTGAGGTCCCGAAGGCCTTAGGTGTGTTTGGGATGCTCAATGGGACATTTTTGGACTTGAAAAGTTGGCAGATTTTGTTGGTGTTCCGTTGCCGAAGAGTTGTTCTTCGCAATCGCGAAGGGGAGGTCGCAATCGCGAACGGGAGGTCGCAATCGCGTGGGATTTAATTGGGGAAGAGTTGGAGTTGTTCTATGTGATCACAGAGGTGAGGTTGCGATCGCGTATGTGTGTGATGTAGTGCTTCGCGAATGCGTGTCCAGGGTTGCGTTCGCGTAGAGGGAAGTGAGTCGGTGAAAGACTCAAGTGATTGCTCTATGCGACCGCGTGAAGCAGGTCGCAATCGCATAAGTCTGTGTGGCTTAGGTTCACGAACGCATGGAGGTTTCCGCGATCGCGTATGATTAAATGAGGGGCATTATTTTTGTGCTTCGCGTTCGCGAGGCTATTTCTATGATCGCGATGAAGGATTAACTGGGCAGAGTTATAAGATTCAAAAATGAGAGTTTGATTTCATAATTCCAAAATTCAATAGAGAGCTTGGGAGAAAGCGATTCATAATTCCAAAATTCAATAGAGAGATGGGGTAAGTGTCGTTCACTTGCTTTTGGTTAAAGTCCATGATTGTGTCGTGATTTTATAATCTAAATTGGGAATTTGGGGTGAAAATTAGGAGAAAAATGGAAGAGAATTGGAGAGTTGATTTTTGGGATTTGAATGGCCGTTTGATGTCGGATTTTGATGAATTTGATATGGGTAGACTCGTGTTGAACGAGGATTCTAGTTCTGTAATTTTTGTCGGATTCCGAGACGTGTTTCCGGGGGATGGGTTTGGCCAATTTCTATAATTTTAGGTTTAATTTGATAAATTTTGTGTGGGATTTGTTCCTTTAGTATATATTAATGATATAATACTGATTTTGGATAGATTCAGGGCGATTTGTGGAAGAGTCGAGCAGCAAGGGCATTGTGGAGTAGATTTTTGTCCGGTTTGAGGTAAGTAACGATTGTAAATCTAGACTGGAGGGTATGAAACCCCAGAATTTTGTACTATTTCGTTACGAGAGGTGACACACATGCTAGGTGATGGGCGTGTGAGCGTCCACCGGTAGGGATTGTCACTTGGTCCATCCCATAACAACTGTAGAGTTGAATATTTTGATAAAA
The DNA here is from genome assembly GCA_005239505.1 of Nicotiana paniculata. Lineage (NCBI taxonomy): Eukaryota > Viridiplantae > Streptophyta > Magnoliopsida > Solanales > Solanaceae > Nicotiana > Nicotiana paniculata. Next base: position 115,604 of record ML315305.1, read on the forward strand.
GTTGTATGATATCTATCTGTTTCAGAAACGACTCTTATAATTTGGATTGAATGCCATGTTTGGGGACTTGTGACTGTACTGATTGGACCCTTAGGGGTATTTAACTACTATCCTCACACTATTTTGATTGAAAGCATATCCTCAGTCATGATTTTACCTGTTTATTGTTTAATTCCGTTTCATTACTCTATTTCTTTAGTATATGAACGATGTTTTGGGCTGAGTTCCCTGATTTTTACTGAAATGCCCGAGTGGCTGTGAGGTTTATGATTGAGTTAATTTGTGAGGATATGATTGGCATAGGGCCTAAGTGATTCATGCCAAGATCTGGCTTGTTATATAGCGCTTGAGCTGAAGGAGCCCGCCCAGAGCCTGTACACTCCCCCAGTGAGCGCATGTACTTACTGAGTGCGAGTGCCGAGTGAAGAGTGATTGGGAGGCATGCGTGATGGTGAGGTATGCCCCAGGGGCTACATGAGTGGCTGTGAAGCTTGCCCGATGGGCTATTTATGAGTGGTATTTTGCCCGAGGGGCTTGTTTATGAAATCACTATTACCACTATATTTTTATATTGATCCTCTACTGAAATTGTTGAAAATGTTTTATATGATTTTCATCGAAACTGGAGTTTTTACGAGATAGTTTTGATTTGGATACTGATTTGGTCTTTGTTCTTTCACTGACATTTTGTGTTGTGAAGTTCATGTAAATTTTACTGCTCGTCACTGCACTCAGACTTTATTTATAATTGTTACTTACTCAGTTCGCGTACTTACGTTACTCCTTGCACCTTGTGTGCAGATCCAGGTGCCAGGGCATCCGAGTGAGTCGTGATCTTCTTCCTCAGATTTATTCCGGAGCTTAGCAAGGTAGGTGCACGGCGACCGCAACCTTGCTTTTCTCCTTCCTATGTTCTAGTGTTTATTTTTCATCAGACTTCTCTTGTTATTGAGTAGACTGTATTATACTTGTATGCTAGATGCTCATGACTAGTGACAGCGAGGTCAGGCAGTTGAATTTATGTTTTTCTTATTCCCACTTGTTTTGAAGTGTTTAATGAAAAATTTATGATGAAATGATTAGTAAATGAATTATTGAAAAGAATTATTTTACGCTATGAATAACGAACCAGCTAGTCTAGTATTGTGATAGGAGTTGTATACGGCTAAAATCAGAGAGCCCAATTTTATGATCATTACGGCATTCAGAAGGCTCGAAGTAGCTCGAGTTACAAAATCAAGGAGGCATGTCGAGGATCCTCGACCTCGGGGCAGTTCAAATCAAAGACCAAAATGAAAAGGCAGGAAATTCCCAAAAGGCACGTGGTTAAAGCTGACCAAATACGCAAAATAGTACAAGCCCGTACCGTGACATTAAATGGTTGTACCAGCCACTACCATTGTACTAATTGCACATGTATTATGTTGGGTTCCCCCCTCTTTTGTAAATGGACCCTTGTCATTTTGTAACACACGTGATATTGAATACAAAAACAAGAACACTCTCTGCTCCTTAACGAACATTCTCTACAATTGCTCCATTAATTTATTGTCTTTCATTTATTGTGTTCATTGATTGTTCTTAATTTATTACTTGTTGATCATAAAGAGGTCGTCTTCGAGGCCCTCAACACTATTTTATCCTCATCGACCGCCCTCTGTTAACCCCTCGAGCTCGAGCTCGACCTCGGGGCCCTATTTCGACCAAGCTCGAGACCCCGTCTCTCACCGGCTCAACTTGCATAATCTCATTATCCTTCGCTCTAATCTCATTTTCTTACTCCTCACTTAGCATCTATTGCCTAAACAACTAGTATTAAAATAGATCACATATTTTTAGAACCACAAAATCAAATATATTTTTAATTACCATTTTCAAGGTAAATAGTTTGGTGCCCCCCGTGGGGCTAAAAATAATAGTGATTGTTTTAGTGTTGGCTTTCTAAAAACACAAGTAAATTCTTTACACTTTTTCTTGTCCAAGAATCTTCAATTTTAGGTCAGAAAATGTCTAACTCAGTAAATGCACATGAAAACAACGATCCTGAGGATCATGGAGAGAATGGCGCAGCTGCTTCAATTGTCAGTGTACCACCGCAAAACCCTAAGGGGGTACCAGTGCAAAACCCCATCGATGAAGGGTCACGCAATGTTAAACATGTCGATATAAGCTCTCAAACAGACGGGAATGTGCGCGATGGAGACCAGCATGACGCGAGAGAGCCCCCGCTCAAAAGGAAGGGAAAGTTAGCCTCCATGCCATTTTTGAGATGTTGCAAGCACAACAGGTGGCTATTGCTCAGCGACAAAACCATCAGAGAACCCCAAGCACAACACCGCCAGAAATGGCTCCTCGAGTTGAACATGCACCAGAAAGGTCGAGCAATAATGGGTCAGCAGCCGACCCCTCTATAATGAAGAAGCTCGAGGACCTCACAAAGAGGATTGAATCAGGATAAAAGAAGATAGAAGCTAACGACAAAAAGGTGAAAACCTACAACTCGAGGGTTGATCGGAGCCCAGGCGTACCCTGATTCTCAAGGGTGTAGATTCAAAAACGTTCATGCAAAATCCATTTCCATCAAGTGCGGTTCCATATCCCATCCCGAAGAAATTCAGAATGCCCGACCTCTCGAAGTACAACGGGACCTCGGACCTTAATGAGCACATTACTACTTACACTTATGTTGTCAATGGGAATGACCTAAGAGATGAGGAGATAGAATTCGTCTTGTTGAAAAAAATTTGAGAAACATTGTCCAAAGGGGCCATGATGTGGTACCATAACATGCCCCCGAACTCGATAGATTCGTTTGCCATGATGGGAGACTCTTTTGTGAAGGCACATATTGGTGCCATCAAAGTCTCTACGAGTAAGTATGAAGTCTTCAAAATCAAAAAAAAAGAGAATGAGATGCTAAGGGAGTTCGTATCCTGTTTCCAACTGGAACGGATGGAATTACCTTCGGTCTCCGACGATTGGGCAGTACAAGTCTTCGCTCAAGGCTTGAATGAGCGAAGCTCGATAGCTTTAAAGCAGCTGAAGTAAAACTTAATCGAGTATCCCGCCATAGTTTGGGCGGATGTACACAACAGGTATCAATCAAAGAACAGAGCCGGGACGACCAATTGGAAGCCCCATCGGGCTCGGTGTATCCCAACAGGCTCTTAACAAAGGAATCAAGGCTCCTAGAAAGAGAACCGAGGCCAAGCAAAGAAAGGTATCAACCGTATATAGAAAATTGGAGAAATATCCCGAGGCTAATATACCTCGAAGTGACCAAAGGTTAGATCGACACCAGAATCCTCGGGGACTCTTGAACAAAGTAGGGTTCGACAGGCACAGATGGCCAGTAGAGTGTAAAGACCCGTAAAAATTTCATGGCTAAAAATAATACCCAAATAGTTCCCCGTGTTGTTATGACTGTAGGAATTCTTAAAACGGACCCTTTTTGAGTAAAAAGTACCCCGGACTTAAAAGATATAATTTTCCAGATTTGCGCAGGTCTACCGTCCACTATGCGGTCGCAGTCAGGTATGCGGACCGCATAGTGGTCGCATACTTGGACAATTTGCTATCAATTTTGAGGACAACTATGCGGCCTAAGAATGCGATCGCAATTCGCATATGCGAGCGGCAAAGTTGTCACATTATTACACCGTGACTTTTGCGGAGGGAGTTATGCGATGAACTATGCAATCGCATAACAGGTATGCAGACCGCATAGTGGTCGCATACTTGGGCAGTCTACTTTTCTTTTTGGCCCATTTGAGGGCCAATTATGCGACAGGAATGCAGAACGCATAGAAGAAATGTGATCGCATTCCTGGCCGCATTTCTGCTTGGGGACTGTTAAATTTCTAATATTATTCCCGACCCCAAGTTCATTAAAACACCCCCCATCATTTTAAGCTCATTTTCTGATAAATTATAGACAGGAAAGAGTCTCTTCTAGAGAGAGAGAGAGTTCCATCTTCATTAAATTGTTCCTCCATCAGTAAGACTTGGAATTGATCAAGTCGGACACCGTTTTCTTCACTACAAGAGGTAAGCTTCTACCCCATCAACCTAAACTTCCAGGATTTTTGTTAAAATGAAACATGGTTAGGTGAATTCATGGAGATAAGGGTAGGAGCCTTGCATGCATGTAACCAACTAATCATAAACTAGTAAAAGGAAGTGGATTAGAGTAATCTTTCACTAAAAAGAGGCCATTTAACCTAAAGGAACACCTAGTGTTTGATAGAATGATCAAGTGAGCTCAAGACATGATCATTATTCCTAATTCTAAGTTAAATTATGCCACATAGAGAACTAGATTGAAGGTACTAGAAGGTCCGGTGAATTGTGGTAGAAAATTTAAAGGGGAATTCTGATTCAAGGTATGTATGGCTAACTTTAATCTTTGTAGAGTTACCTTGTTGGTATCCGAGTACACGATATGAAATTCTTATTTAAGCATATGTGAATTGTTTGTCCTGCTGTGTCGAATTGTATGAATTCATTCTCTGATTTTCTTAACTCAATTAACATGATAATTGAGATTGTGAAGGGTGATTCTTGTGCTTATCCTACCATGTGTAATGCTCGTTAAATGTTGAATACATCGGTATGACAGGATGTGCTGCAAAACGGAAGAAATGATAATGAAATAAAGTGTTAAATGTATTCAAGTGCTAAATGTTGTGTAGTAAATAATGAAAGTAAATATGAGCTTATTTTATGGAGCTAAATGATTATGGCAACACCATATATGAATTGCTGATTGGTAAGGATCATTGTGCCTTGATTTCACATAGTTATTGGTTGATATGAACTTTTGTTCTTCATGATAAAGATACTTGTCATATAATTGTTGGTGATTGTTGTTATGAAATGGGAACGTACGGTGGGATCGGGTTGCACACCGTAACACGAAGTAATAAGGGTGGATAGGTAATAAGGGTGAAAGGTGATTGTATGGTGGGATCAGGTTGCGCGCTGCAACACGAAGTAATAAGGGTGGAGAGGTAATAAGGGTGAGATGAGAATGTACAGTGGGATCGGGTTGCACGCCGCAACAGATGAGAAATTGAAACAAGTAACTATGAAATCTTAATTTTCGGTTTTCTGTATAATTGTGTGGTTACCCTAACTGCGTTCTAATTGTGTATTGTTCGATTCTACTGGAATAAACTTGGTTCATTCATGCTAGTACTATTCATTGGTACTAACGTCCTTTTTTGTCGGGGGCGCTACATCGTTTATATGTATGTAGGTGGTTCCATAGCAGGTAGCTCAGACCGCCGATAGTGGTGTTTCCCCTTTGTACCTTCAGCAGATCCGGTAAGCCCCACTTCCTCTCGGGGCTGGTGTAGTCTACATCATCTTTTTTTTGTATATGTTATGTCTTTTAAGGTATAGTCGGGGCCTTGTTGCCGGCATGTATTGTATAAACCCTTAGTACTCTTAGAGGCTCTGTAGACATGATGTGGGTTGTACATATATGTATTTTGGGGCGGTAAATGTGTTTACTAGTAATCATGGTCCGAATCAAAATTATTGTATGTTTTGTGATTATCAAATGTGGAAATGATAAAGGATAATCTGAACTCAAGTAGTAGACTCATGCTTAAACTCTAAATTGCTAATTCATGTGGAATAATGTATAGTATAAACACAGGGTGATGCGTTGGGTAGGAAAGGTACTCCAGGTCCGCTTGACCGGGATCATCCGATAGGGCGCCGGTCTCGTCCCTCGATTTTGGGGCATGACAAACTTGGTATCAAGGCCTAAGGTTTTAAAAGTGTCCTAGGATGTCTCGGAGCCGTGTCTAATAGAGCCCTTCTTATCGATGTGTTGTCGACCACATCTATTGTATCGTGCGATGAAGTGGAAGGTGAAAATATCTTTATCTAACCCGTGCATTGTTCCAATTTTAGTACATGGCACCCTAGAAGAGAACCTGACTCGGCCCAGAGGCCAATGCCACCCCAGGAGTGGCCGTGAATCCTTAATCTGATGGTGCGGGTAAGAATGATTCCCTGACCCTGAATCTGCCTGACTCTTCCATCCCAGGCTAGGATATTCCTATTCCTACTCCAGCGGAGGGTGCTACACTCCCTCCCGCTGATGTTCCTGATTCTTCTTCAGTCCCAGCTTCCGGTCCTGGTATTTCTGATGGGGACCTCAGGGAGCTATTCAGATGTTGACTTAGATAGTGGTCTCCCAAGCCTAAAGATCATAGGTTGCCCCTGTATCCTCTAGCGAGCAAGGGGGTTCTTTAGGTTCCAGGGTCAACCAGTTTCTGCGGTTAGCCCCTCCAGAGTTCATAGGCACCGACCCAGAGGCTGACTCTCAGGAGTTCATTGATGAGATGTGCAAGACTCTCAGGGTTATGAAAGCTACAGAGATCGAGGTGGTTGAGTTGGCCTCCTGTCAGTTAAAGGGAGCAGCGTATTCGTGGTTTGAGATGTGGGAGGGGATCCCTCCGGCGGAGTGGGATGAGTTGGTTGATAGCTTCATGGATCATTTCTTGCCTGCCAAGACTATGGCAGCCCGTGCTACGGAGTTCGAGGTCCTTAAGCAGGGCAACATGAGTGTGTGGGAGTACCACATGGAGTTCGAGCGCCTGTCCAAATATGCCATCCACATGATGCCGACTATGAAGGCTAGAGTTCGATGGTTTGTTAAGGGCCTTGGTCCCTTAGTTTTTAATGAAGCTGTTATAGCTGCCTTGAATTCGGATATAAATTATGGGAAGATCGTGGGATTCACCCAGGCCACAGAGGCTCGGAAGTTGAAGATAAGAATGAATAGGGAGAGTAGTAGTAGGGCCCGGTCAGCGGGCAAACCTAGTAGTTCAGTTGGAGGAGGGAGATCAGTCCTTGGGAGAGGGTCATCAAGGCCATCCCAGTCCCATGCTCTGTCCTCAGACAGTGCCTCATCATCAGGGCACAGCTATCAGTAGGGGGTCGCTTTGGACCAGGTTCAGATAGCAGAAGGTTCCGTCAGTTGGGTCGTTCAGGTGGGAGGTTCCAGCAGCAGCGGAGGATCTCATGCCCTAAGTGTGGGAGGTCTCATTCTGAGCCTTGTTACTTGGATATACCGGTGTGATATAGATGTGGAGAGAGAGGCCATATCCACCGAGACTACCGCGCACCCAGTCAGGGCGCGGGTGGGGGTACTGCTTAGCCATCCAGCTCTTCAGCCGCTACATCTTCAGCATGCCCTCCAGCAAGGCGTGGTACAGTTAAGGGTGGAGCACGGGGTCGAGGGGGACTTAGTCGGTTCTATGATTTGAGTGGTCGCCAGAGTGCGGAAGCTTCCCCAGATGTATTCACAGGTATTCTGACTGTTCAGTCACATGATGTTTATGCTCTTATCGATCCCGGGTTTTCTTTGTCATATGTTACTCCATTTATTGCATCAAGTTTTAGGATAGAACCCGAACAGTTTCACGAGCCGTTCTCTGTGCCAACTCCGATTAGTGATTCCATTACGGTCGTGCGAGTCTAAAGGAATTGTGTTATCACAGTACATGGTCGGGATACCACGGTCGATATTATTGAGTTAGAAATGGTAGATTTTGATGTAATTATGGGGATGTATTACCTCTATTCGTGCTTTGCTAAACTCGACTGCCGAACCAGGATTATGAGGCTTGAGTTTCCTAATGAATCAGTTATCGAGTGGGAGGGGAATAATGTTGTGCCAAGAGGTAGATTTATTTCGCACCTTAAAGCCTCAAAGATGATCATAAAAGGGTGCATCTACCATTTGGTCCGGGTTGCGGACACCGTTTCAGAGGTGCCTGCTTCCGAATTTGTGCCTGTTGTGAATGAATTTCTTGAACTATTTCCGGACGAGCTTCTTAGGATTCCACTAGATAGAGAGATCGATTTCGGGATTGATCTATTGCCAGATATGCAGCCAATATCTATTCCTCCTTACCGAATGGTGCCGGCAGAATTGAGAGAGTTAAAAGAGGAATTAAAGGATATATTAGAAAAAGGTTTCATTCGGTCAAGTGTGTCGCCTTGGGGCGCACCGGTTCTTTTCGTCAGAAAGAAAGACGGATCGCTGCGGATGTGTATTGATTATCGGCAGCTCAACAAGGTCACCATTAAAAAAAAATACCCATTCCCTCAGATTGATGATTTGTTCGATCAGTTGCAAGGTGCTAGGTTCTTCTCAAAGATTTATTTGCGGTCCGGGTATCCCCAGTTAAATATCAGGGAGCAGGATATTCCTAAGACTGCCTCAGAACTCGATATGGGCACTTTGAATTTCTGGTAATGTCTTTTGGGCTAACCAACGTCCCTGCCGCTTTTATGGATCTTATGAGTCGGGTTTTCAAACCGTTTCTTGACTCCTTTGTGATTGTCTTCATTGACGACATCCTTGTTTATTCGCAAAGTCAGGAAGATCATGCTACTCACCTCAGGGCAGTTCTGTAGACTCTTCATCAGCACGCTAGAATCAGTCACCTTTTTGGGCCATGTCGTTTCTAGGGAAGGGATTCGGGTTGATCCCCAAAAGATTACAGCGGTAAAGGATTGGCCTAGGCCAACGAACCCGACATATATTCGTAGTTTCTTGGGTTTGGCTGAGTATTATCGGAGGTTCGTGGAGGGATTCTCTACCCTCGCCTCCCCATTGACTAAGCTTATGAAGAAAGCGGTTAAGTTCCAGTGGTCCGATGCTTGTGAAAAGAGTTTTCAGGAATTGAAATTGAGATTGACTACGGCGCCGGTGTTGACCTTGCCAAAGGGTACAGAGGGATTTGTGGTTTATTATGATGCTTCAAGGGTTGGTTTGGGGTGTGTGTTGATGCAGTGCGGGAAGGTAATAGCATATGCTTCTAGGCAACTCAAGAATCACGAGAAGAATTATCCGACGCATGAGTTGGAGCTCGCAGCGATTGTGTTAGCATTAAAAATATGGCGGCATTATCTTTATGGAGCCCATGTAGACGTGTTCTCAGACCACAAGAGTCTTTAGTATTTATTCAAACAAAAGGAGTTGAAGTTAAGACAGCGAAGGTGGTTAGAATTGCTCAAGGATTATGATATGAATATTTTGTACCTTCCAGGAAAGGTGAATGTGGTAGCCGACGCTCTTAGTCGGAAATCCATGGGTAGCTTGGCTCATTTGGAAGCAGGTAAGAGGCCTTTGGTTCGGGAGGTTTATCAGGTGGCTTGTCTAGGGGTCTGTCTTTCGACCTCAGACGAAGGGGATGTTGTGGTGCGTAATGGATCAGAATCTTCGCTTGTAACAAAAATCAAGGAAAAACAATTCAGGGATCTAGCATTGGTACAATTGAGAGAGCCAATTCTGAATCGTAAGATTGCAGCATTTTCACTCGGCGATGATGACGGTGTTTTGCGGTGCCGAGGGAGGCTATGTGTTCCCGACGTGGATGATCTTCGGGAGAGGGTAATGGTAGAGGCTCACAACTCCAGGTGTTCAGTACACCCAGGTTCTACGAATATGTATCACGATCTCAAAGAGATTTATTGGTGGAATGGTATGAAGAGGGGTGTGGCAGACTTTGTTGCTAGGTGTCCGAATTGTCAGCAAGTGAAGGCCGAGCATCAGAGGTCCCGTGGGTTGGCACAACTTATTGAAATACCAATGTGGAAATGGGAGATGATCAATATGGACTTTGTGGTGGGGTTACCTCGCACTCCACGTAGGTTCGACTCTGTTTGGGTAATAGTGGATCGGCTCACTTCTTGCCAGTCAAGTCCACCGATACTGAGGAGTACGCTCAGTTGTATATCAAGGAAATGGTCAGACTCCATGGCACCCCAGTATCTATTATCTCGGATCGAGGGGCCCAGTTCACAGCTAACTTTTTGAAGTAATTTTAGCAAGGTTTGGGTACGCAGGTAAATCTCAGCACAACATTCCATCCACAGACTGATGGGCATGAGAACCATTCAGACACTTGAAGATATGTTACGGGCTTGTGTATTAGATTTCAAGGGTAGCTAGGATGATCACTTGCCGCTTATAGAATTTGCTTATAATAACAGTTTCCATGCTAGTATTCAGATGGCCCCATTTGAGGCGTTGTACGGAAGGAGGTGTAGGTCTCTGATTGGGTGGTTCGAGGTTGGCGAGGCGGAACTATTATGACCGGATCTTGTGCACCAAACTATGAAAGAAGTTAAGGTTATTCAGGAAAGGATGAAAACTGCTCAGAGTCGTCAGAAATCTTATGCGGACGTTCGTCGAAGAGATGGAGTTTCAAGTGGATGATTGGGTATTCTTGAATGTGTCTCCCATGAAAGGAGTAATGCGGTTTGGGAAGAAAGGAAAATTGAGCCCAAGGTATGTCGGGCCATATAGGATTGCTCAAAGGATAGGACAGGTGGCTTATAGACTGGAATTGCCCCGTGAAATGTCATTAGTGCACCTAGTGTTTCATGTGTCCATGTTGAAGAAGGTGATTGGGGATCCATCTGCCATTGTGCCGGTTGAGACGGTTGAAATTAACGAAGGATTGTCATATAAAGAGGTTCCAGTTGCTATTCTTGATACGCAAGTTCGTAGATTGATGAAAAAAGAGATTTCTTCTGTTAAAATATTATAGCAGAGTCAACAAGTCGAACAGGCCACATGGGAAGCGGAAAATGAAATGAAAGAGAAATATCCCCACTTGTTTGAATAAGTCTGGTATTGGTTTTGAAAGTTGTCATTCCTAAGCAATTATATATCGTGTTAAAATTTTTGTGCAAGAATACTCCACTCCCCTAATTAACCTACTATTGTCACTTCTCAAGATTTGTGCCATACATGTATGTGTTGTTGTGAATAGCTGATCTATGTGAAACTCATTGTAATAGTTGAATTATGTGCAAATTTGTGGAGTTAACCGAACAATGTAGGGCTTGTGAGTAATTGAATTACATATAGCTTGATGAAATGACCAGATTAGGTGCAAATTGATAGAGTAACTGGTAATATGTGGGATTGGTTAAACATGTGTTTCGGGGGCTCACTGACAAGGATATAGGCCTAATTACAAAGGAAACTCTGGCGAAATTTTCAGAAAATATCGGAGTTAGTAAAAAAAATTTTTTTGGGGGGTTGGCTTATTTTGTGTTTTTCCTACTCTAGTGATTCGCCGATCCTCATTCGAGGACGAATGATTTTAAGTGACGGATAATGTAAAGACCCGTAAAAATTTCATGGCTAAAAATAATGCCTAAATAGGTCCCCGTGTTATTATAACTGTAGAAATTCTTAAAAAGGACCCTTTTTGAGTAAAGAGTACCCCTGGACTTAAAAGAAATAATTTTCCATATTTGCGCAGGTCTGCGATCCACTATGCGATCACAGATCAGGTATGGGGACTGCATAGTGGTTGCATAGTTGGACAGTTTGCTGTCCATTTTGACGACAGTTATGCGGCCTAAGAATGCTATCGCATTTCGCATATTCGGGCCGCATAGTTGTCGCATGCTTACACCTTGATGTTTGCGGAGGGAATTATGCGACGCACTATGCGATCGCATAACAGGTATGTGGACCGCATACTGGTCGCATACCTGGGCAGTCTACTTTTTTTTTGGCCCATTTGAGGGCCAATTATGCGACAGGAATGCAGACCGCACAACAGGAATGCGATCGCATTCCTGGCCGCATTTCTGCTTCGGGACTTTTAAATTTCTAATTTTATACTCGACCCCCAGTTTTAAAACACCTCCCTCCTTCATTTTAAGCTCATTTTCTGATAAATTAGAGAGAGGATAGAGTGGGTTCTAGAGAGAGAGAGAGAAATCTTCATCAAATTGTTCCTCCATCAGTAAGACTTGGAATTGATCAAGTAGGACACCGTTTTCTTCACTACAAGAGGTAAGCGTCTACCCCATCAACCTAAACTTCCAGGATTTTTGTTAAAATGAAACATGGTTAGGTGAATTCATGGAGATAAGGGTAGGAGCCTTGCTTGCATGTAACCAACTAATCATAAACTAGTAAAAGGAAATGGGTTAGACTAATCTCTCACTAAAAAGAGGCCATTTAACCTAAGGGAACACCTAGTGCTTGATAGAATGATCAAGTGAGCTCAAGACATGATCATTGTTCCTAATTCTAAGTTAAATTATGCCATATTGTGAACTAGATTAAAGGTACTAGAAGGTCTGGTGAATTGTGGTAGAAAATTTAAAGGGAATTCTGATTCAAGGTATTTATGGCTAACTTTAATCTTTGTAGAGTTACCTTGTTGGTATCCGGGTACACGGTATGAAATTCTTGTTTGAGCATATGTGAATTGTTTGTCCTGCTATGTCGAGTTGTATGAATTCATTCTCTGATTTTCTTAAGTAAATTACCATGCTAATTGAGATTATGAAGGGTGATTCTTGTGCTTATCCTACGATGTGTAAAGCTCGTTATATGTGAATACATCGGTATGAGATTATGTGCTGCAAAACTAAAGAAATGATAATGAAATAAAGTGTTTAATGTATCCAAGTGTTAAATGTTGTGTAGTAAATTATGAGCTGATTTTATTGAGCTAAATGATTGTGGCAACACCATATATGAATTGTTGATTGGTAAGGATCATTGTGCCTTGATTTCACATAGTTATTGGTTGATATGAACTTATGTTTTTCATGATAAAGATCCTTGTGATATAATTGTTGGTGATTGTTGTTATGAAATGGGAACGTACGGTGGGATTGGGTTGTGCACCGCAACACAGAGTAATAAGGGTGGAGAGGTAATAAGGGTGAGATGAGAATGTACGGTGGGATCGGGTTGCGCGCCACAATAGATGAGAAATTGAAACAAATAACTGTGAAATCTTCTTTGTGGTTTTCTTTATACTTGTGTGGTTACCCTAACTGCTTTCTAATTGTGTATTGTTCGATTCTACTGGAATAAACTTGGTTTATACATGCTAGTACTATTCAATGGTACTAACGTCCCCTTTTGCCAGAGGTGCTACATCTTTTATATGGATGTAGGTGGTTCCACAGCAGGTAGCTTAGACCGCCGATAGTGGTGTTTCCCCTTTGTACCTTCAGCAGATCCGGTGAGCCCCACTTCCTCTCGGGGTTGTGTGTAGTCTACATCATCTTTTTTTTTTGTATATGTTATGTCTTTTAAGGTATAGTCGGGGCCTTGTTGCCGGCAAGTATTGTATAAACCCTTAGTACTCTTAGAGGCTCTGTAGACATGATGTGGGTTGTACATATATGTATTTTGGGGTGGTAAATGTGTTTACTAGTAATCGTGGTCCGAATAAGAATTATTATATGTTTTGTGATTATCAAATGTGGAAATGATAAAGGATAATATGAAAAGTAGTATACTTATGCTTAAACTCTAGATTGCTAATTTATGTGGAATAATGTATATTATAAATATGGGTGATGTGTTGGGTAGGAAAGGCAATCCTGGTCCGCTTGACCAGGATCATTCGGTTGGGCGCCGGTCTCGTCCCTCGGTTTTGGGGTGTGACATAGGGGCACCCCAAGCTATCTGAGAACAACTTCAACATTGATGTTTCAGACATCGTATCGGCTATAAGTAAAATCAGGACACCAGGTGCGAAACCCTTGCTATCAGATCCTTCGTATAGGAACCCCAACTTGATATGCGAATATCACGGTACCCACAGTCATAGGATTGAGGATTGAAGACAGCTTCGAGAAGAGGTGGCCCGACTGATTAGAAAAGGGCACCTTCTAGAGTTCCTCAGTGACCGAGCTAAAAACCACTTTCAGGAAAGAGGAGGGAACAAGAAAAATGAAACAGAAGAACCACGACACGTCATCCACATGATTATTAGTGGATTCGACGTCCCTCAGGGACCCATTTTTAAGCAAATAAAAGTATCCATCACTAGGGAAAAGCAAACTCGGAGCTACATGCCTGAAGACGCCCTTTCATTCAGCGAAGAGGACATCGAGACCTTGTCTCAACCTCATAATGACGCACTGGTAATATCTTTTCTATTGAATAAATTTCAAATTAAACGTGTGCTCGTGGATCCAGGTAGCTCGGCCAACATCACTAGGTCGAGGGTGGTAGAGCAACTCTGATTGGTCGACCAAATCATGCCTGACTCTCGAGTCCTCAACGGATTCAACATGGAAAGTGAGAAAACGAAGGGGGAAATCATCCTCCCAGTCAACGTGGCTGGTACAATTCAAGATACCAAGTTTCGTGTCATCGAAGGTGACATGAGATACAGTGCTTTGCTTGGAAGGCCATGGATTCACGGTATGAGGGCGGTGCCTTCAGCCCTTCATCAAATGATGAAGTTTCCTACAAAGGATGGAGTAAAAATAGTGTACCGAGAGTAGTACGCAACAAAAGAAATGTTTGCAGTGCACGATGTGGCACCGACACCTTCTACACGAAAGGAGCCGAAAAACAAGCAAACAGCCGACTAGCAATCGCAAACTACATCCTCAGATGAATGAATAAATTATCGTGCCGCATCCTCGGAACGAATAACTGAAGCATATCGAGGCTTGAACGCCACCACAGCTAAGGTACAATCCTCTCCCTCTTTCCTTCACATTTTACACTAACCTATGTGCAGGTGTTCAATTTAAAGGAATCAAAGCACCCTCTAGCTCGAAGGCCTTAGGTTTTAAAGCATGCGCTGCGCTCTTTTTCCCTCATGTCGGATTTTATCCCAGGGTTATACTAACGATGTTTTTAACGAGGAAACATCTATATGCTACCTAAGGAGAACTCAACAAGTATTCAAGGAATATCTTCAATCAACCTCAAATACTTAGGGACATCTCCCCTGACACCTCCTCGAAGAAACTAAAATAAGGCAAAGATGTATAGGACCAAACGGTCGAATAAAGCGTGTCCACATAAAATAATCAAACCCACGATGGTGAATAAATTTACACTTGTTCCAAGTAATCGGAAGAGAATATTTTATCATCAAAACACTTCCCGCATCAATGAAGTTTTCCATTTTCATAAGAAACGGCCTCAAGGCAGGAAAAATTCCCGAACACTCGGGGAATGACACCAAAAACTCGAAGCCATAAGACCCCAGGGCCGGAAATTTTGAGCTAATAAGCCCTCCATGAGGCACCAATGTAAGCCCTCAACGAGGCAATATCAACACTATAAGCCCTCCATGAGGCAATATCACCGATGTAAGCCCTCCATGAGGCAACGCCAATGACATAAGCCCTCCACAAGGCAATATCAACCCCCACTAGGGGACTGTCCTTGACAGTCATCCCATTGAGTCATCAAAAACTCGAAGCCATAAGACCCCAGGGCCAGCAACTTCGAGCTCATAAGCCCTCCATGAGGCACCAATGTAAGCCCTCCACGAGGCAATATCAAGGAAATATCACCGATGTAAGCCCTCAATGAGGCAATGTCAATGACATAAGCCCTCCATGAGGCAATATCAACTTTGACTCAGGGACTGCCCTCGACAGTCGACTTATTGCCGCAAGACCTTGATGAGGCAACACCAAAAGGATATTCACAAACTACGGCTCCAAAGCCAAAAACTTTTAACGACTCGGGGACTGTCCCCGACCGCCACCCCATCAAGTCATCAAAAACTCGAAGCCATAAGACCTCAGGGCTGGAAACTTTGAGCTCATAAGCCCTCCATAAGGCACCAATGTAAGCCCTCCATGACGCGAAATCAAAACTAAAAGACCTCGAGCAAGGCATGTACAAATTGTAAGACCTTCAGAAGGCATAATCCCGATATTAAAGTCAAGGCTATATATGGAACTTGTAAGACCCCTAAAAAGGCATACCCTCGATATAGACGCCGAGGCTATCTCACTCGTGGACTAAAAGGCTACCACCAAATACAATGACCACTGTCATAAGGCTCTGGCCAAACTAACGTGACTCGGAGATGTCCGACTGTCGTCATGAAATCACAGGCCTGCAATTACTTCGAAAAAACATCAAAAAGAACCGGTTAAAGGTCGTACCGACCTAACGCGTAAGAGCCCGAGTCGCCAGCTACATTAAAGGTCATACCGACCGTTGCGTAAGAGCCCGAGTCGCCAGCTACATTAAAGGTCGTACCGACCTAACGCGTAAGAGCCCAAGTCACTAGCTGCATTAAAGGTCGTACCGACCCAAGTATCCTCAGGGCTGGTTTAAAAACCTAACGGTCGATGAGCTCGATTCGAAACCCGACTCGGAGACTGAACCCTAAACGGTTAACTAAAGCGCCTCAGGTCCAATGCGTAAGAGCCCAAGTCGCCAGCTTCATTAAAGGTCGTATTAGCCCAAAGAGCCCCAGGGCCGATTTAAAAACCTAAGGGTCGATAAGCTCGAGTCGAAACCCGACTCCAAGACTGAGCCCTAAATGGTTAACTAAAGCTCCTCAGGGCCAAATACGTAAGAGCCCAAGTCGCCAGCTACATCAAAGGTCGTACCGACCCAATGTGTAAGAGCCCACGGGCCGGCCTAAAAAATCCGCTCGGCCAATGTATAACCCTGAGGGTTTCATTTCGAAATCCAATTCATCAGGCTAATTATCAACAAGCAAAACAGAAATACCAAAGAATTTTTTATATATATATGAATTACAAGTATACATTAACAACGCTCCCACATGAGTTTTATACAAAGAACAAAAGAAGAAAAATCTAGTCCTCTCCCGACCAACTCCCTCTACGGCCCCTCGGACCAGCTCCCACGGTGGCCTTCAAATATCAGCATCGGCTCAAGAGGAAAGGAAAAACTTGGCGTGGATCTCGTCTGACTCAGCCTGCTTTATCTTTTTTGAGAGGTCAAAGCCCCTAGCATGAATCTCTTCGAGGGTCCTCCTCCGAGACCTGCATCGGGCATACTCATTTCCCCTTTTCTCTTGGTCAAAGGCTCCCCACAACTCGGCACGAGCATCAGCAGCATCTTTCAAATAAACGGCCACCTTCTTTTCGGCCTTCGCTCGAACTTCTTCAGCTTCAGCTCGGGCTTCCACGACCTCGACATTCATATTCAAAAGATCAGTCTTGAGCTTCACAATTCTGCTCATCTGAATCGAGCTACTTTCTCGAGCATTGTGAAGTTGTATCTCGAGGGAAAAAGCCTTGCCCAAGGCATTCCTTTGGGCCACAACATGAACGCCAATATGCGCCTTCAATGCATCGTATTTGGAATTCACTTTCCCGACCTCGCCCCAAAGGCATTCCAGCGCTTCTATTTTTCTCTGCAGCTGAAGCATCGAAACATTAGTTCCCAAAAGCAGGAAAGGTACTCTTTCGGGATAAGGGTTACCTGATGCTCGAGATTGCCTTCATAGTTTCGACTTTGATGCATCTCCGATTGAAGATGTATCAACTCTTTCATCTTCTTAGTGCAAAGAAGCCTGAGAGATTTTTCCCTGCCCAAAGCTTCCCGCAACTTGGTCTCACAACGAAGCAACTCGAACTTGAGCTTGTCAAATACCTACGGAAAAGAAGTTTCAGTTCAAAGGATGAAAATTCATAGCTGAAAACCCAACAAAATCAGCCAAAACTCACCACGGAGCAGATCCGCTGAGTCTTCTCAAAAGTTGAGCGTGCTTCTACTGGCCTGGTCCCATTGACCCCAGTTGAATGGCTCTCGATGGGAATATGATCTCTCGAGACCCCACTTGATTTAGGCAGCTCCTGGCCCCGAGCGTCCCTTGAAGTACCTTCGAGGAAGGAAGCAGACAATGGTGAAAGACTAATGCTATTTTTTTCTCGTGGAACCTCTCTCTCGAGGCTAGAGATCCCAGGACCGGGAGGTTCGGCAACCTCGGGAGGGCCCCTAGTTCGAGCCATATATGAAGAACCACCCTCCTGAGGAGAGCTGATATCCACAGAATGGCCAATGCATATGAAGTCCTCTTCAGCGATATCATCTCATTTGTGTCTCTGAGAAGGCCCTGCCTCAGTGAGAATGTCCTCGTCCATCGAGGACCTTTTTGGCTTATTATTATCCTCCCTCGGCTCCGAA
Organism: Nicotiana paniculata; assembly: GCA_005239505.1. Classification (NCBI taxonomy): domain Eukaryota; kingdom Viridiplantae; phylum Streptophyta; class Magnoliopsida; order Solanales; family Solanaceae; genus Nicotiana; species Nicotiana paniculata. The sequence continues at coordinate 133,548 of ML315305.1, forward strand.
GCCGACGATCCTTCCCTCTCCTCAAATGGGCACGGTCTCATCTCCGAGAATCCACCAACACCCACGGTAGCGGAGTTAATACGCATAAAAGGAAGATTTCCTCAAAAGGCAATCACATGGCTCATACCGTGGTGCTTTTCTTCACATCTTCCCTTCGACAAACCTTGCCGCTTGCGTTCATCATCGGGGATCTCTTCTGGCATCCATGGGATCGCTGATAAAAAGAAAAAAACATTCTTATAAATCAACCAAAGTAAAGGCAATAAGGTACGACGTAGCTTACGTTTGAAGTTCCATTTCTCGGGGAACGACAAGAACTTTGCAGGAATGATATCGACAGTCCTCACTCAGACAAACATACTCATCCATCCTCATTTCCGGTCTTCGTCATCTGTGGAAATAAAGGTCTTGGTGGACCAGCATCGTAACACAATCTGGCCCCGACAATGCAGAGGCCGATATAATCTGATAAGGTGGCTAAGGGTAAACCCGAGCTCAGCCTTTTCAGTAAAGTACCTCATCATCAATACTATCCGCCAGAATTCGAGTAAAAGACGCTCGAGGGGACCCAATGTAAATGGGTATGTATACACGTTTAAGAATCCAAGCGTAAGCCATAATAACACCATCACATTTTCTCCCTATCCGCAGTCTCTCCTCACGGCCTCAAGGTTGTTTTCTTCCACCGATCGGATGAACCTCGACGCATGCTCTTGATGGACCGGGGCGTCGAAGGGTTTCTCTAGTGCAATGTCTTTCTTCAAAGCAAAGCAGCTCGAGGTTCACTCGACGTACGACGGCGGTGTACCACTGGCTAGGAAAGATGCAGAGGTAAGGTTTTCCTCTTCTTGGTGAATGGATTCGGGCACGGCAGCCATAGCTACTTAAACAAAGGCAAAGAGGAAGAAAGCTCAAACAGTTTCACAAGATGAGAAAAGAAAGAGAATGTTGAAGAGAAAGATAAGTTTCGCAAATCTGCAAAACTCAGACTGAAGAGGAGGCAAGTATATATATATATAGAAGTGGCAGCGGCTATTCAACTACTTTGAAGGCCAATTAATTCTAGCAGAGTTATAATAGCTTTTGGGGGAGTGTGCCGGCGGGGCCACCACGGTGACTTCACGGTCATGTCATATGAATGACACCGTCATATGGCGTTCGAGGGATCAAAACCCCTATTCTGACCTATCCTCGAGAAGGTTTCTGAAATCGAGGGCCTCTACTATTGCAAGTACGATTTCCGAAGAGCTTAAATCAAAGCTTGAAAGTCGACTTTTGCATAAGCATTTCAGGGCAAAGTTTGGGAGGTATGAAACAAAGAGATATTTTATTTCAAAAAATTATTTACAAGGGTGTTCCTACAAAAATTCCCCCCGAGGGTCCCATGTACAGAAAATGAGAAAAACAAAACAGCAGGTGAATCTACTATTTGCCTTCACTACTGCCCGAGCCGCTTTCAGAGCCCTCATCTGACGTAGTTGAAATCGCCGATTCTTCCTCCAGGGCCCTGGATTCTTATATCTCGGTAGAGAGATCGACACCTTTAGTGCTCGCTTCCTCGAAGGTTTGCCTCCTGGCTTGTAAGCGAGCATGGGCAATCGCCCGACCCAATTTTAGCTCGTCCTTCTCAGATATCTCCCTGGCCCGATCATTCGCGGTGGCAGCATCCCTTTTGTATGAGGAGACAAACTCGTCGGCCTCAGACTTGGCCGAAGATAATGCAGCAACCTCCTCCTGAGCACCTCGAAGAAGGTCTTGAATTGAGGATAGCTTCCCTCGAAGCGCGTCCCTCTCCGAAGCCACTACATCATTCAGCCGCGCCACCAGGGCATCCATCTGCCTAATTTGAAAGACACAGAAAATAAAGCCGATTAGCACCAAGTATGGCAGCGAAAGATAAAATTGTGGGAACTCGAGTACCTGCTCGATGAAATCGGCCCTCTCTTGGAGCGCCCTCTCCGAGCCTGCCCGTAGGTTGATCAACTCCTCTTTTCTGGCACATAGAGCCTCTAGCTCGATTTATTCCAATGTAAGCTTCTCAAGCTCCTCTCCACGATGAGTCAACTCATCTTGCATCTTGGAGAAGGCTTGGTCATACAGCTTCTTGACCTATACAAAGGAAGAAAATAAGAAAGCAAGAATAGAAAATTGAAGAAAAACATACTATTTAAAGAGTGTCACCTACTTTTGGAGCCTCTCGACCTCCTCGAGGGCAATGAGGGAATCAACATCGGTCTCCTCCTATACACCTTCAAAATAGTCTCTAAATGCATCATCCTCTCCACGAGAGGTCCCCAAACTGGGGGCATTCCTGTCTTGGGCATCTCGTATCTCCCCTGGAGAAAACAACGGGCCCGATTGAAATCCACCGGCAACATCAGCCTCTATCAAGGCTTCCTCTCGCCACTGATAAATTCCGAATCAGACCCTTCAAACTCACCGAGTGAACTGTGCCATGCTCGACGAGCGGTTTGGGGACTGCACCTGAACCATCCTCGAGGGCCTACTCAATACAAGGCGTGTCCGCATCGGCCGCCTCCAACTTAGGAGACGACCGCCCAATAACTCTCGAAGCATCAACGCTTTCTTTTTCCCTTTGTACCAAAGGGAAGGTATCGTCACTTTCTTCCTCGGCTCACAGGCTCTCAGCGGCCATTGAGGATAAGACCGTGGCATCAGTTTGGGCTTCCGAGCCTTTGTCTTTTTGGATTTTGGAGACTCCGTCGAGGCATCCTTCTTCCTTTTTCTTTTCCTTGGTAGTCTTCGGAGCATCATCCTCACCAGGAGGGGACAGTCTCATCAACACGCCTTCCCCAAGACCTTCACAAGCGTGATATATCAAATTCACCACCGTCGAGAACACTTTCAAACAATAAGGGAACAACAACAATGAGAGCATGCCGTGATTCTTATCATGCCACTATGTTCTAGCCAAATCGCGCCAGACGCGTTTGTTATATGGGAGAGCAAAGTCCAAAAGTTAAATCCATCCAGGAAGGTCTTGGACCGCGCCGGGGAACCAAACGATGGCTGCACAATTAGTAGAAAATCAATCAAAAGAGAAGGAGGTCAAATCGAAAGAAGAAAAAGAGGTGACAAAACATACTCAATACAGGGATATTTACGTTTCATATTCCATTCCTCCGGGAACGACTTTCTATCAGCAGGGATGATGTCCGAAGTTCTGATTCTAACAAATCTGCTCATCCATCCCTGATCTTTATACTCGTCGATGCAGGCAAAGAACGCCTTGGCAGATCGACGGTGCAACTTAATTAGGCCCCCTCGGAATAGATGAGGGTTGTATAATCTGATCAAGTGGTCTAGGGTGAAAGTCGTTCCCTCGACCCGTTGGTAATGTGTTGAATCATATATATAACCCTCCTAAAAGAAGGATAAATATGACCGAGTGACACTCGGTATTGATGACAAAAGCCGAGAATCACCGGGTCAATCGGTAGAGAGGAAGAACCGACGGAGCCTAATACGTATATACGCTGAGAAAGCCAGCCTTGTTCGTGACTATGCTTTCGTCAGCTGTAGGAATTTCTACTCCGGTGGCCTCCCCCCAAAGGCAGTCGGGTTTTACCCTCTTTGTATCGGATACTACGCTTATATATCGAGACATGGACTCGTATCGGCCCGGTGTAGAAGGTGGTTTTTCCATTGTGAAATCGAAGATGGTGTCGAAATGTCCGGGGATGCACTGCTCCGATGGTAAGAAGGGTTTTTGACTTGCCCTTAGATGGGCGTGATGAAGAAGCGGCTCCCTCCTATTGAGGTACTATTTTGGAAGTTTTTTCCATGGTTATAACTGAGTTTTGAAGAAAGAAGATGAAGAAGCGAACGCAGATAGATGATGAGAGTAGAGAACACTTAGTAAAATTCTGAAGACTTGAAGATGTTGTAAAATTATGAAAAGGCAAGTGATTGAAGTATTTATAGAAGCCCTTGGAGCATGTTTTGAAGCGGAAAGGTCGAACCAATAGCGGTCCGTGGGCTTCTCGAAAATTGTGTTGACAGTGACCTCTATGCAGCTTTTTATGTCGCGTCATTTAATGCTCTGAGGAGACTGACGTCATAATAGGGATATCGAAGAATCATGAATCCAAAACCGTTTCTTGTCACTTCATTCTATGAAACGCCTGGACTATCTGTATATGGCTAAAATCAAAGAACCCGATTTTATGATCATTACGGCATTCAGAAGGCTCAAAGTAGCTCGAGTTACAGCATCAAGGAGGGATGTCAAGGATCCTCGACCTCGGGGAATTGCAAATCAAAGACCAACATGGAAAGGCGGAAAATTCCCAAAAGGCACATGGTTAAAGCTGCCAAATACGCAAAATAGTACAAGCTCGTACAGTGGCATTAAATGACTGTACCAGCCACCTATCTTTGTATTAATTGCACATGTACTATGTTGGGTTTCTCCCTCTTATATAAAGGGGACCCTTGTCATTTTAAAACACACATGATATTGGATACAAAAACAAGAACATTATTTGCTCCTTAACTCAAACATTCTCTACAATTGCTCCATTAATTTATTGTATTTCATTTATTGTGTTCATTAATTGTTCTTCATTTATTACTTGTTATTCATCATAAGAGGTCGTCTTCGAGGCCCTCAACATTGTTGTATCTTTATCGACCGCCCTCATTTAAACCCTCGAGCTCGAGCTCGAGCTCGAGGCCCTATTTTGACCAAGCTCGAGACCCCGTCTCTCAACTTCTCGATTTGCATAATCTCATTATCCTTCGCTCTTATCTCATTTTCTTACTCCTCACTTAGAATTTATTGCCTAAAAAACTGGTATTAAAATAGATCACATATTGGTAGAACCACAAAATAAAATATAATTATGGTTACCATTTCAAGGTAAACAAGCGCCATCACGACCGGGGTGGTTTGGGGTAGTGACAAGTTGGTATTAGCCTAGGTTACATAGGTCTCACCAGTCATGAGCAGGTTTAGTATAGTCTTGCGGATCGGTGTGAAGACATCTGTACTTATCTTCGAGAGGATGCAGAACCCTTAGGAAAACCTCACATTCTTGAATTCTTGTCGTGTGAATCTATTGGTTCTGGTAACTAAACTTCTGATGTTTCATTCTCACACAGATGGTGAGGACACGCACTACTGGGCAGGATGATCAGCCATCAGTTGGACCCACGAGGGTTCGAGGTCGCGATCGAGGTTGTGGTAAGGGTAGAGGTGCAGCCCGCACAGCAGCCGGGGCAGCACCCATAGACCCACCCGTTATTCAAGACCAAATCCCAACCACAGATTTTCTAGCGGGACCAGCCCAAGCACCGGTTGTGCCTATTGGTATCCCAAGTCTTTAGGAGACCTTAGCTTAGATCTTGACCGTGTGCACCAGTCTTGCTCAGGCGATTGATGTTTCTTTTACAGTAGCTACTTCCTAGGCCGGAAGAGGCTCTCAGACTCCTGCCACTCGTACACCCGAGCAGGTTGGTCAGGGGCTTCAGACGTTAGGAACACCTCTAGCCCATCCGGTTGTACCTGCTCAGGACTATGTGGTTCCAGTCATGCCTAATGACAAGCAGCATAGATTGGAGAGGTTTGGTAGACTTCAGCCTCCGAATTTCAGTGGTGCAAAGGGCGAGGATGCCCAGGGTTTCTTGGACAAGTGTCAGAGGATTCTTCGTACAACGGGTATTTTGGAGACTATTGGAGTCTCATTCACTACTATTCAGTTTCAGGAGCTGCCTTTACTTGGTGGGAGGCTTATGAGAGGCGTAGGCATGTTGGTGCAGTGCCCCTTACCTGGCAGCAGTTCTCCGCTCTCTTTTTGGAGAAGTATGTGCCACAATCCCGCTGGGAGGAGCTGCGCAAGCAGTTCGAGCAGTTGCGTCAGGATGATATGACTGTGATGCAGTATGAGATGAAATTTCCAAAGCTAGCGCGCCATGTTGTTTGGTGGGTTCCCACGGAAAGGGAGAGGATTAGGAGGTTCATGGATGGTCTCACATATCAGCTTCTGATTCATATGACCAGAGAAAGGGTGTCAGGTGCTACTTTTGAGCAGGTTGTTAATGTTGCCCGGGAGATTGAGTCAGTTCATTGCCAGGAGCGGGATTAAAGGGAGACCAAGAAGCCTCGGGGATCTGGTAGCTTTGGTGGTGTTCCCACCAGAGGTCAGTTTCAGCATAGTAGAGGCCGCCCATTTAGGTCTGCTCAGTCAGCTCGCCCAGTTTATAGTGGTGCATCATCGGGGTATGGCTCCCACAATTCTCATACGGGCCACTCATCATTTAGTGCCTTTCCATCCTAGAGCGCATCTCGTGCACCATTGGTTCCGGGTGTCATGCCCCAGACCTTGGGAGGCATGGCTGGCACCCGGTGCCTAACGGGCCTGAGCGAACCACTTTGTAACTCATGATTGTTCGACCAAAACTGAGCATACATAGGTCGAGTTAGTTGAACTCATTCCTTTTGTAACTATCATGGGCCTACATGGCCACGACTCATAATATACAACTGTAAGTGGGCAACACTGTATCAATAAACTATCATTCTTAAAACATGAATATATATGGGTCGTCAAGGCCTCTGACATACTGTACAAACTGAACCTCTATCTACAAAGCCTCTAATATTATTTGAGATCAAACAGGATAGGGCACCATCTTACTCATATGTCTATAGCAATACGCTGATAGAATGACTCATAGACTCGGCTGCACTCTGAATGAGATGGAGTCTTACCAATCTTTCGCTGAATGCAAACCTCGTCTACTATGAAGGCTCGTCAATCTGCTTATCTATGCCTGCAGGCATGAATGCAGCGTCCCCAACAAAAGGACATCAGAACGAATAATGTACTAGTATGTAAGACACATAAATAAGTAGATAACAGACATGGGAGAATTATAGAGTAAATGACTCAACCTGTATGTCTCGATCACTCCGTAAATCATGAAATAATTATAGTGCCATGCATACGCGTATGAATGTCATGTCGTGCATGGGTACATGTTCCATAACATCATCAAGCCTCTGTTGGCATCTCATTATATCATCTCGGCCACTGTGGGAAAAATCATCAACGTATACCAACTGATCAGGTGGTGGTGCGTATATAACTCCATAACCTTTCCCATATCCCATATAAATATATATATATATATATATAT